>CM018033.1:43127509-43339305 GCA_008638375.1 Nyssa sinensis
ACACAAGTAACACAATTCTAACATGAAGCATCATAAAGTGATAAACTTAAAAATAAAGTACCAAATATTTCAATAGTCAATAGATTATAGATAACAAATTTTTTTCATGTTTTGAATCTTTTCTCTTTTCGTAGTTAGCTGTTAATGAAATTAAAAAAAAAAAAAGAAGCTGTTTAGAAAAAGGAGAGAAAGAGAAGAGACCAAAAAAATAAAAATATCATAACAACAGTCTTGCAACCAAATGGAAATTGCCGCCACGCAACACAACATTAACCAAATGCCATCTTTAATAGAAGATATGAGAGAAACCGAGAAAAAGCAAAAAGAAAAAGAGAAAAAAAAAAAGGAGGAAGAAGAAAAGAAGAAGAAGACGAAAAATAAAAATATTGGGTTTGGGGTTATTTTACTAAAATTAAAAAGTTAAAGTTATAAATAGAGCCCTCCACTTTTTTAATATTATAAATAAAATCCCATGTTTTAAAAAGAAATTAAAAATTTGACTCGCAACGTGTCCGGACGTGTCCCTAGCATGTCAGAAATTTAAAAAATTTAAAAAAATTCAAGATACTCTTTGGGCGTGTTGGACATGCATCCGGAACGTGTCGGAGCGTGTCTGTGTCCCATGCGTGTCCGATACTGGTACGTTAGAAAAATTTGAGTGTCCGTGCTTCAGAGGGTGGAAGTCTGTAGACATGCAAACAATGGTGGTATGAGATGTAACATTTCAAAAGTTGGTTTATGATTGGAAGCTTGGGGTGGCAATAGTTTTTATTTTATTTTATTAAATTTGTATTATTTTATTTTATTAAATTTGTAGAATTTTGGAGGAGGTTAGGATGGAGTGAGATGGGTGCTTTGAAGAACATGGGGTTTGATAGGAAGTCATATTGTTAGATGCTATCTGGTAAGTTGCGGTCCTCTTTCCATGTATAAGTATTTAGACTGCGAAGGTTCCTTTCAAGATGGACTTTCTTGCATGCTCAATGGCACTAGAAGATCCTTACAATGATAATCTAGTGAAGATAGGGAAATTTTATACCAATCTGTATTTGCAAGGAGGCCTGAGAGTTGGTGGACCATCTTCTTATTCATCATCGATGCAGAATGACTCTAGAGATGCGGTCTTTGCTGTTGTCCTTGTTTGGGATGACTTGGGTAGTTGGGTGTTCCCTAAATTGGTGGAGGTACTTCAAAGTTGGAGAAGGGACAAAGTTAGGAGCAGCAAAAGGATTGGAAAATAGCTCCTTTTTGTATAATGTCAGGTGGGGTTTGAGTATAGCATCAGATTGAAGTTTAGAGGAGTTTTTTGGGTGTTCCACTTGATTAGATAGTTCTGAAGGCAAATTCTCCCTTTAAGTTTTTTTGTGGACTTTATCGATAATTTGAATTCTTTTGTCTATTTACATGGCTTTTAGGATTGCTTTTTGTATACAATGGGTTTTCATGGGTTGTGGCCCTTTGGTGAATCTTTATTGAATTCGTTTCCATTTCATTATAAAATGTAAAAAGAAAGAATGTTGTGAATCTTGCATCCATTGTGTAGATTTCTAGGAGTGGCTGTCAAACATATCTGGATTCAGAAATTGAGCTGACAAGTTTGACATTCCAATTATTGTCAACGGTACTACATATACGTTTTACTTGTTGAGAATTGACAATAAGTGTTTGGTCCTCCAGTGAGATGAGGCATAGACCTATTAGCTTAAAATGTAAATATTATAGCCTTTTGAATTCACTTACAAATAATGCTACAGACTGCATAAAAATAGAAATTCAAGAAAAAGAGTGGTGAAGAATCATGAAATAATGTGATTGCATTAAAAGCCTTTTAGTTTATCCCAGAACTTTTAAGTATCAAAGTTTTCCTTGGTGCATTGTGCCGGCTGCTTCATATAGGTCAACCATGTGCAATATTAGGAATCTCAAAACCAGTGCATGAGGCTCCTGCCTTGCGGGTTCTAGGGAGGGTTAGATGTAAGCATACCTCCGTGAGCAAAGAGCTTCCTCGATTTGAATCCGTGATCTCTATTTTACAATGGAGCATCCTTACCGTTGTGCTATAGAAAATTCATTTTCAACTTATAATTAAATTCATTAGATTTGGTTAGCATACAAGGTCTGCATCTCAAACATTAGGCAACAGAAACATCCAATAGGAAATCTCACCCCTGGGTCTGCAAGCAAGGATCAAAATATCGTGTCGTTTTGGATGTTTCGTCCGAAATGTTTCGGTTTCGCCGGGAACCGAAACGAAACGAAACCGTGTAGGAATCACGATATTCCAGTGTTTCGATGGAAACACTTTGGTTTCGGTTTGTTTCGCACAAAATGCCATCGTTTCGAACGAATTGCCGGCCTGATTCGAAACCATATGCACGAATCCAGGATTCCTCTGCGCAAAGCCAGGAAAAAGCAGAAAGCCAGAAAACAGAGAAGAACATGTGCGCGAAGCCAGAAAAATTTGGAAAAAGCAGGAAAAAAAAAAGATTCTGCCTGAAATTTCAGAAAGGTGAAAGAAGAGAGGAGAAAAGAGGAGCTAACTTGATTGTTGCTCGCCACTGCGACTCTCGACTCACGCGAACCAGCCACAGCTGACCATTTTTCTTCCTCTTCCTCAGTTCTTCTTCTTTCTTTTTCACTCTTCTTCGGTTCAGAATATTCAGATCTGCGTATCACTCTCCCGATCTTCATATTTCGAGACTCACGGTGACGGATCGAAGCCCCTCTGGACCTCTCTCTGTCGTCGCGACTACGACTCTCGTTCTCCCTGACGGGCCCAACCCTAGGTTTGTTTCTAATCTCTTTCAGTTCTGTTTCTCTTAAGTTTTAAGCTAAGTTTCATTTATATATATATATATATATACATTATGTATTAAGTGTATATTAAATTTATTGATTAAAAGAATATATATATATTGTATTAACTATTAAGTATATATTAATTATATTAATAATATATATATATAATAGTCTAATATATAATAGTCTAATATATATTATGTATTAATTATATATTAGATTAATATATAATAGTTAATTAAATTGATTAATATTGTTATTATGTTTTTATATTTAATATTATATTTTTATAGCTAATATTATTAAATTAAATTAATTAATATAATATATTAAAGATATGTAATTAATTAATTAATTTGATATAATATATGTATATATATATATTAGTATTAGACTAGTTAACATAATTTATCATATATGCTTAGTTATTTAAATTTTTTATAATTAATATTAATTTAAATTAATAAAATAAAAATTAAGTATGTATCAAATTATGTATTAAAATTTTATTTATTACACACATGCTTAGTTATTTACATTCAAATAATATATTAGATTATATCATTTATTATTAATATTTATTTGATAAAAAATATTATTTCATGCATGTTATTTATTACTATTTATTTTTTTTAAAATATAATATATTTATTTATTTATTTTAATTATCTAATTTAATAATTAGAAATAAAAATTTATATATTTATTTGTTCTAATTATATTATTTTTAAATAGTACTGTTAATATTTTTTAATCATAAAATTATTAATTTTTTTTATTGTAGATATGTCCATTGAAATGTAAGAATGTGGATTTAGGACCACCAGAAAAGAAAAGAAAACGTGATATTGGATGGAATTATGGAGAGCAAGTAGTTAGTCTTTAGTTTTTCAATTTAAATTAGTGTCATTTATCATGAATATGATGTATATGCCTTAAACATGCACAAATATTCAATAAATAGGCTTATTTGTATAAATAAATAAATTTTAAGTTATGTTTCCACAGTGTTTCCAATTTTTTTTTCTGTTTCCATTATGTTTCTGAAACGTTTCCGAAACGTTTCCATTTCCGGATAGACCGAAACTATACATCGAAACGATATTTGATCCTTGTCTGCAAGGGCATTAAGTCTCAAGGTTGTGCCTCGAGGAGTTTTCCTTGGCCTTACCTTGTCTTGCCTTTTGCCTTTGAGCTTGGGGTGTAAAAAGATTTTTGAATCTGAGCTTGTGATTATTAGCCATGTTGTGCAAAGAATTGGATTTGACTAAATTTGTATTTAATCCAAAAATGTTTCTCTTGTCTCAAAATTTCTTGGAGAGTTAGTCTTAGCACAAACTGCAATTCTAAGCTACCTTGAAGGCTAACTCCAGTTTGTTGCAGCACTTGGATTATGAACCAGTGCACACTGAAAGGCCTGGGGAGTTGATTGCATACTACAAGATAGCACGTGAGGATTGCTTGCTTTTGTTTTTTATTTATAATCAATTTCTTCTCCAAGCTTCATTATTTAAACACTGGCGTTTTCTAGGTCATTACAAATGGGCACTGGACCAATTGTTCTACAAGCATAATTTTAGCCGAGTTATCATACTTGAAGGTGCAAACGGTCTTGCCTTTGCTTTTCTTTTCACTTGTCTTTTATTTTCACTGGGAAATGTGAACAATGTGCTGTGATATATTCATGGATTACAGATGATATGGAAATTGCTTCTGATTTTTTTGACTATTTTGAGGTTGCCGCCGCACTCCTTGATAGTGACAAGTGAGTCCCGTTCATCTTTAAATAAATTTCAATCTTTCAAAGTTCAAGATCAAAGACCTATTCTGAATGTGTTCTTTGTGCTTTTTTGGGATGGAACCACAATAGGTCCATTATGGCTGTTTCCTCCTGGAATGATAATGGACAAAAGCAGTTTGTGCATGATCCTTGTAAGTTCTTATCAAAAGAAAGCTAACTGATAAACCTGTGTGATGATTACAGTTAGTTTTTATAAATAATAATAACAATAATAATGTTTAGAAATAGTAACAATTTTTTGCAATAACTCCAAAAATTATCGTTGCTTCTAAGTTCTTGTAAAGATGTCTTAATTTTTATATTTTGGGTGAGACATTGAAGAAATGATCAGGCAAGGGTTATTTGCTCTAACCCCTGCAAGTTTAAAGACCGGTAATTTTCTGTTGGAATATCAAGATGTTTGTAACTTGCAACTCACAAAATCTTCTCCCAACTATTTGAGGTTGGATGCAAAAGTTTAATTTGGCTGCAAGAATCCAATTTCATGCTCCTTTATATGTTAGTTTTCTTGTTTATCTCTGTAAATCAAGCCCAGGACCTCTCAGCCTTTCCCAAATACTCGTAGTGCCTTCACCACGAGGCATATGACAACACCTTGCTTCTGTAATCACCGGGATAATGTTTGGGAATGTTGAACCATCTCAATTGTGTGTCCAAATCTCCATTTCACCTTGTGTCCTTAGTTGATGCCACCTGTAACCTCATATAGATGCATTTTTCCGTAGTTTTATGCTTGCTTGCCTAATTTCAACCACTATCCACACAACAAAATTCAAATGGTTTCCTTTTCAGCTTTCCTTCTGTCCCTTGTGTGGCACCTTCAACTGATATCATATTGCTCCTTATCAGCGGATACTATGATTTTTGTGATGCACACACAATCTCTAAGCCTCCTCTCATCTTTTCACCTATTGACACTATCTTTCAGTTATCATGGAGAGACTATATTCCTGATTCCAAGATAGTCTTGTCACTCATCCTTCGTAACATTTCCATTGCGGTTATGCACTCATCTTATGGACATATGTCTTGGATTTTGTGTATGTGTGCATCTTTCATATACTTAAAGATATGCAGAGAGTATACTGCAGCAAAGTTGATGCGTTCAAATTCCTTTGGCAGAGTTGGACAATATTTAGAGGTTATTCTCTGAAACAAAGGCTCTGAAAACCATTTTCTGATCTGCTATGTGATACACTCTGCAGATGTACTTTACCGTTCAGATTTTTTTCCTGGACTTGGATGGATGCTGTCTAAATCAACATGGGATGAACTATCTCCAAAGTGGCCAAAGGCATATCCTTGTGTTTTAGTGCATTTTAGTTTGTGTTTTAAACATACAGATTGTTGATGCATCTCTTTGAATCATTTTCTTTGACAAAAAATTTCACTTACTGGGATGACTGGTTGAGGTTAAAAGAGAATCGCAAAGGTCGACAGTTTATTCGTCCAGAAGTGTGCAGAACGTATAATTTTGGTGAGCATGTATGTACATCTACATTGGTGTTCAGATAATTTTTCTTCAACACCACCCTCAACCTTGGATTTTACTGTGTTTGAATAGGAAGATTTATGCTGTGAACATTTAAGTATTATTCATCTATATGTTTATATATGTTCCTCATCTTTAAAAAGCACGGACACAGGACATTGATATAACATGACATGGACACGTGGACATGGCATTTCTCAAAAAAGTAGGAAACAACAACGACACATTGAAATATTTTTTTTTATATATAACCATAAATGGAAAACTTAATGTTAATTGATATAAAATGCACAAATCATAACAATATTACTAAGATATCAAAATAACAAAACGATTAAATAAATATTCAAGAAATTCTTTATTTTATCATCAAAATTCACGATCCAAGTTCTAAAAGAAATTTACTAACTATTACGTGTATATATATAACACCCAAAGCAAGTAGAGAATAAGAGGGGGAAAATCCAAAAATAAAAAAAGAATAGAAAACATGTCCATAACATGTCCGGGATGTGTCCAAAATTAAAAAAAATAAATAAATAAATATTTAGACACTCTTTTTCAACAAGTGTCTGAACATGTCAGTGTCAAACACATGTCCAACACAGATATGTGAGCTAATGCTTCATAACCTCATCCTCATCTCCTCCAAAGTGGTTTTTTATTTCTTGAAACAACAAACATTTTTAAAGTATATCATAAAGATCTTTATAGATACTCTTATTACTTGACAAAAAAAATTATTTTCATGTCTGTAAAATTCAATCAAGTTTAATTTTTTTTCTAAGGTGAAACATCAGTTTGACAGATATGACTGGAAATCAGAATGGCAGAGCTAGCCCGATATCGTGTTTTGTACTGTCAATTCTTGTTATTTGAAACCCTTGCCATCAAGGATCAAAATTTTGTTTCTTTTCCATCGAAACGGCCGAAACGTTTCCGTTTTTTAGGGAACTGAAACGAAACACTAGTAGAATATCGAAATTCACATGTTTCCATGGAAACAAAATTATTTCCGTAGAAACATACCGAAACTAGTAGAAACATACCGAATCAAAGGAAACATTTCTTTTGTTTCAACAATAATTCTAGAAGTTAGTAAAAAATAATATTCATTTATTTTTCAAGGATTAAGACTCAAAATTACAAAAAGATATTTCTATTATTGTTCCTAAAATAATAGAAAAGTAGTAGGGAAAATAAAGTGTAGACAAACAACTATTTTAATACTAAGTTACTAATTATAATAGGTTTAAATCGCTATTTGTTTTACTTTTTATTTTATATATAACTTGTCTCAAAATATCTAATTCGTGGATATTACATTGTATATATCTATTATATCATTTATCATGAATATAATGTATATGCCTTAAACATGCACAAATATTCAATAAATAGGCATATTTGTATAAATAAATAAATTTTAAGTTATGTTTCCACATGTTTCCATTATGTTTCCTAAACGTTTCCGAAACGTTTCCATTTCTGGATAGACCGAAACTATACATCGAAACGATATTTTGATCCTTGCTTGCCATATGCAATTCCAAAACAGTTGTCTCAAGTAACAATGTCAAAAGGTGTACAGTTCTGAAGGCTTTGTTGATTCTTTAAATGACATTTGTGACTCTCATCCATGATTCAAAGTACACCTTTGAGTGCATGCAGTTCTAAAGTAGTTGCTGGGAAACTTAGTTTTGGGTGGAAACACGCTTCCAGAAATTTAGGGGCATTTTGGAAACATTCTAGAAGGTCCTGGGAAACTTGTAGGGACCTTTCTCAAAATGCTTGGGAAATGCTAGCACAATTTATTGCAATTTTTCTTCCCACTTTTTTCCTTTGTTTAAGCTATTGAAGTTATATATATATACTCCAGGGAAACTTGTGGGGACCTTTCTCAAAATGCTTGTGAAATGCTAGCACAATTTATTGCAATTTTTCTTCCCAATTTTTTTCTTTGTTTAAGCTATTGAAGTTATATATATATTATCCAGCATCTTTAGTTGTTATCTAAATTTTACATTGTGATATACCACACAACATTTCTAATGCCTAGTGTTATTCTTGTCGTAGTTACTTGGTTTCCCATTCGTTTTTTTGTCATATCCCACATAATGTTTCCCATGATACTGTTTGAATCGCGTTTCTTATTTCTGCTTCCCATTCTAGAATATTAATGTTTAAGAAGAAATTTTTTTATGCCATGACACCACTGGATTTTTCCCTGCGGCGTTTTTGGCAGGCTTACAAACTTCTAATGCCTAGTGTTAGTCTTATCATAGTTACTTGGTTTCCGGACAAGCTTCCCTTTCGATTTTTTTTTCATATCCCACATAATGTTTTCCATGATACTGTTTGAATCATGTTTCTCATTTCTGCTTCCCATTCTATAATAATACTGTTTAGGATGCAAAGTTTTTATGCCATGACACCACTGGATTTTCCCCAGCAGCATTTTTGGTGGGCTTACAAACTTCTGATGCAAGAATCTCTCTCTCTCTCTCTCTCTCAGACACACACACACGCAGAGTGATCTTCCTCCTTTACCTAAGTTATTCTTTTCCTGATCTCCAATCTAATTAAAACTTGAACTTCTAACATCTGGATTTTGGTTTTGTGCCATCACTAAGACGATATATTCTCTTACTTCCTCTACTGGATAGTTTCCTTCAAAAATAGATTTGAGATTCAATATTAATAATTGTTCTGCATACTCTCATTATGACTGGTTTCCTCAATACTTTGCTTCTTTGGGTCCTACCATGATTTGCTTGCAGGGCTCTAGTTTGGGGCAGTTTTTCAAACAATATCTTGAGCCTATAAAGCTGAATGATGTCCAGGCATGTGACAATCTCTCTCACAAGTTTCCCTTGCTCTTAGTTTCTTCGTTTCCCATTGTATCAACTATTTTTTCTTTGGTGAAAGGTTGATTGGAAGTCGATGGATCTGAGCTATCTGACGGAGGTATAGATATGTTGCAAAATGGTCATCTGAGGTGAACTCATCATTTTGTACATTTGTGGTCAACTAATCTTGTTTTGCATTCTTAGGACAAGTATGTGAAGTACTTCGCTGACATGGTAAAAAATGCAAATCCTATCTATGGAACTGATGCTGTCCTGAAGGCATATAATATAGATGGTGATGTGCGTATTCAGTACAAAGATCAGGAAGATTTTGATCACATCGCACGTCAATTTGGCATTTTTGAAGAATGGAAGGTAGTTTATCTCCCATATTTCCCTACCCATCTTTAGACTGAAAATAGAAATGGGCTGATTTCTTTTGATTAACTTGCCTTGGATCCGGGATGCACCCTGTTGCTTCATCATTTAGTGGAAGTGAAATTTGAGCTATAAGAGAAATACTTGGTCATTGTTTTTGGATGATGTACTTGATGGTCAGATCTCTATTGGTCCATTTAACATACATTAAAATGTTCTTGGTTTGAGATTGTAAGATTTTTGTTTGATGATTGGTAATAGTAAGATAAATTATAAACATGGAGCCCAAGGGGGGCTTACCAATGTACAAAAAACGGAAGAAGGCTACAACAAATTAAGGCCTTCACTCCTCCAAAAAAGTGATAAAGCTAAAGTGTGCAGGAAATTCCTCTTTACACCAAAAAAAACCAAACTTGCAAAAAAGAATCCTTTAACGTCCTGTTACGTCCATATAGGAAGTTCCTTGTCATCGAAAATCCAACGATCCTATCCTTCCAAATGCACCATACATGACAAAGGGGTGCCATGCTCCAAATAAGCTCCTCCATTCTACTAGCTTTCCAACTCAAAAACACCTTCCTCGCAAAACCCTTCTATACCCAAAGAGCATCAACACCAAATTCCAAATATCTCTAGCTACATGACAATGCACAAAAAGATGATCCACCGTTTCCTCCATCTTACACGTGCGACACCGACTAGGAAGTTGAAAACCTCTTTTCTTCAAATTTTCCATGGTGAGAATCACTCCCCAAGCCGCCGTCCATAAAAAAAAAGGCCACTTTCTTACGAATTCTAGACTTCCACAGCAAATGCCATGGGAACTCCTCTTCCTTTCTCCCACCCCCACGCCACAAGAACTCAAAAGAGATATGAGTTCCTCTGCCTCCTCCAATTCCCAATCTTGAAGATTCTGATGGAAACAAGGGTTCCACGTGACTTGGCCCCCCACCATCTCCATGCAGTCCGCAAATCCCCATCACATCTTTATTTGTATTTTTTTTGATTGGTAACTGAGATATATTAGATATTCAGATAGTAGAAAAGGGACACCCAGTGACAAAGGGGCTAATTGTAGGAGAATACTCAAAACACACCCTGCAGCAAAACATCCAGAAAAGAGCAAATGAGAAAATACAGTGCTACAACACAACCATCAAATTACCTTGCCACTTCAACTACTATTCCATGACACAGACAACTCCCCCCTCTGAAATAAACTGAGATTTGAAGTGGAGCAACTAGTAAATTTACAACCCATAAATATACCACAAACATCCTCCAATATATTATTCATTGATCAAGCTGCCTTTAGCTTTGTATTTGTTTTATAATAGTACCAAATACAACTCTGCACCGTCTTTGAAAACGTTCTACCCTCGTATTTGAACTAGTGCATTGTACCATTTGGTTCCATAAACTTGGTTTCTTGCAAACACCACATTTCACCACACAATACTGCCACACATCCTTTGTGAATATACTATAAAGGAAAGATGGTAATGTGATTCAGCATGCCGTCTACAAAAGCACTAGCCAACACTCAGTCGGTCTTTAGTAGAAAGCTAGAATTCGATAGGCAGGTAAAGAATGATAAGAATGCCAAGGTATTCATTTGTTGAACCAAATAAAATGAGCCTACTGTGCCGTGGGCAATTTATTCCTCAAAACCTTCCAGGTACTGCAAACAGTGAATTCTCCAATATGGGAAGGTGAACAGTTAACTATCATCAACATTACTCATGAGGCAAAAGAGAGTAATTTTTTAATTTAGTTTTATAAGCACCCCATTCCCTGGTCTTAGAATATGATTAATGGCACCTATTTCCCCTCAACTTTTTTGCTACAAAATGTTCACACTAATTGTATTTTGGTTAGAGAATTGTCTTAAAAATAAAATAAAATCATAGTACGCATTAATGTTGTACCCCTGAATCCCTAGATTTTAAAGCAATATTTTGACGCTGTGATGTTTTGACTGGGTTTAATAAGTACCTTGTAATAAGAATCTTATTTTCTAATTGATATAGGAATTCAATAGTGTTGAAAGACCCTCCACCATCCCCCCCCCCCCCCCCCTCTCTCTGACATGGACATACTTTGCATACACAATATATGTTTGAGGTTTTAGAGAGAGTCATGTCATGCCTCTTTAAACATACACAGAGGCTTCTGTATGTCATTATTTGTCATTGTCTGAACAACTTTGAGTGCGTCTCCCTCCCAAAAAATCATGCCTCTGGTTTTATTTTCTTCTTTTCGCAGGATGGTGTACCAAGGACAGCATATAAAGGAGTAGTAATTTTCCGATTCCAAACCTCAAGACGTGTATTCCTTGTTGGCCCAGAATCTCTCCAACAGCTTGGGATTGGACATGATTAATATACCAAATGAGGTTAGTGACAGCATGCCTCGGCATTAGTTAACAACTTTATGTCGTCATATTAGTTGCTAAAGGCTGTCTGAGAATTCTTCAAAATGGGTCAGGTTCGTTTCCACTAAGTTATCTTGTTTTTGGTCCGACTTTGTTAAGGTTTTATGCACTGATCAAAAAAAAAAGTGAAGGTTTTAAGCATCTTTTAGGAACAAATACAAACTTTTGTACTACTAAAAGATAGTTAACAGATTAAAAGATTCAAAACCAGTTCATTTGTACCCTGCTGAACCAGTTTTGGTCTTATCATTGGAAAAGTTTGGACCAGAAATCAGTGATACCATATTAGCTTCTTTTTCATTTACTGTCGGAGATGAAAGCTTTTTAAACTCGTAGCCATGAATTTCTTTCTTGTTAACAGAGTTTATAAAGATAATTAGTTCTCATCTAGATTTCTGAGTGAGGCTTGTGTGTAAGAAATGCTTTTGAAGTAGAGGGCCAAGTCGCATACTGATCATAGCATGGAAGTCCAGATAAATAGAAGAGCCAATCATGCTTATTATAGCCTTGACTTTCTTGGCAAGGAGTACATGCTTCTTACATTATCACATAAAACACCTACAAATTAATGCATCAGATGCCACAAATGCTGCTTAGTTTCTTTGGAAAAATTGCTAAAAAAAATCAATTATTCTACCGTCTCCACTATTTTCTACCAATTAGTGTTCTAATTTTTGATAATGAAATGAAACAGAAAATAAAACAGTATTAATTTTAATTTGGAAGTTCTCCAAGATTTGAACATGACGATAAACTCGTTTTGAATCTGAGCAGTATGGGTGGAGGAGGTCTGGTTCTTCTACAATGAGCTATGATTGAAAACAGCATCATTGGCTACTCTGGTGACGGGATGCCATCTGGCTGAGACAGTTGCGATAATTTGGAGACATGATGGGCACACTCGCATGAGCTCATATCCCATACTACCTCACAGGATTGTTGTTAGTAATTTTTCTGTTATATGTAACGCATTTGTTGAAGAAGAAAAAAGAGGATTATGAGCATGCTCCCCTGCCGATAGCCACAATGGCTTGGTAGAACTTGTGTTTTTGATAATAATTGGTATATTATTTGTTATTTTTTATTAATTGGCTGAGGTCTTCAATTGTGGGCAGTCGTCACTAGTATGCGTATATAGCTCGCTTATAAAATACCAATGGTCTAACAGTAATAGCTAGCCCTTTTAACTCAATTTCGAAAGAAACAAAAGCCATGGCACTGTTCACAGAAGAAAACAAAGAAAGCAGCCGAGGATGATAAGCAGTAACCAATACCGCAACAAAAACAATCAGAAGGGAAGAGAGAGCAGAGCAGCCCAGTTGCTGCCTACAAATATCATCCATCCTTGGGTGCCTGCTCAATCATTGGTTACGTTTAAAGGTTGAGTATAGGTATGTAAGTTCTGGAAATTTAGAGCTATACAGTAATAAGAATCCATAGTCACTGGAGCGATGGAAAATTTATTAATTGATTATTAATTTTTTTTAAACTTTTATTAATAACAATTCTTAATATCTTATGTTCAACTTAAGGAATACAAAAATAAGAATATGATCTTCAACTCAAGGTATACAAAAATTCTTAATATCTTATGTCATTATTTTTTTATCTATAATATTTTTTATTTCAATTAAAGTAGAACTTACAAATATAAATGTGATATATATATATATATATAAAATACTATTTTCTCTATTAATATTATAAAAGACTATTTTGTAAAAAAGTATTAAAGAATAAAATTATTAATTATTAAAGATTGTAAACTTAATGAAATATTAATTACAAGAGGTTCTCTTTTCTTTCAAGAAGTGATGGTTAAATCATCTGATCACAATTTGGTACACACCAGACATTTTTAAAATTCCCTTAATCATTATATGGTCACAAGATTGCTTTTACTACTGTCCACTTGTCCTAAATATATTGCCTTAAAATTTCGTGGGCCTCCGATGCCTTAAATTTCAAACCCATCCAAAACACTGACTTGCCTTCAAGGGGACAAAAATTGAGGATTTTAATTTAACGGAGGAGTTGCTACAATACTAAAAACCAATAACACACAAAACTGCAAGTAATTGTGGCTTCAATCTTTTTTAAACGGGACTAAAAATGAACAAAACAATTCTTGCAGCAGCAGCAGCACGATTTATATAGTCAACAAAATTTCTCAAGAGATTGAAAGCACTTGCTTCATGAGCGCTGCCGTTTTGCAGAATTATGACCACCTTCTCCAGATTTATTTATAATCCTCTCATCATCACTCCCATTAACTGGTTCTCCATTGTCTTGGCATTTGAAGGTCCAGCCAGCAAAATCAGACTGTGAGAACAAAGATGCGGGCGTTGCTTTATAGAATGCAAGTGGGACCTGTTTGACCCTCCTGCCAATCTGCAATATACAATTTGAAGTTTGAAGAGGATTTCATACAGCAAGCGTGGAAAATCTGAAGTACCATTTGTGGAAAGGAAACTACAAATCTAACAGTATTCTGTCGTGGGACAAGAAGCCAAGTAACCATAACATTTTTCACCTATTTCCATTAAAGTCAAGAAAAGCATATATGAATTTTGTGTGTAATTTTACCTCCTCTCTAAATATTGTTGCATATGAACCAGAACTGAAATCCTTAACAGAAACTTCAGTGGTTCTGCTTCTAACTGTCAAATCACTCTCAAGTGACAGAACAAATCTAATAGCACAAGAAAATGAAAATTGTAAACAAAAGGGATGATGTAAAAAATAATGAAAATTGTAAACATAAAGGATATAAAAAAAATTGAAACTAAAGTAAGTGCGGAGGCATGTACCTTGAAACCGGTGGGCAATAATGGTGGCGGAGAGTATCAATCTCCCAAAGAGAACTTCCTGTCAAAATGTTATTATTACTGCATAATAGTTGAATTCATAAAAAGATATTTTCCGCATCATGTGTGTGTGCAAAAAAGAAATATTACTTCACTTAAAAAAAATCATCACTACAAATAAGGAACAAAAATTAGAATTAGTACATGGATGGAAGAAGCCATCCATGTGACCCTACACATTCATGGCTCACATGACATACAAGAGTCTGGTAACAAACACTAGAATCTGTTTGGCGTTTTTACTTGGGGATGGAAGTTCTTCCCTGAGATGGACTTATAAAATAAAAATGATGATTGGTGAATGTATATTCTGGAAGTCCTTCCAAAGAAAAAGGTACTTGCACCGACATATTAAAGAAAACTAAAAAAATTAGACCTGCTGTGTAAACTATAAGTTCTTAATAAAATAAATATTGAAAGGCATTCCAGCAAAATAAAAATAAAAATTATGCAAATATTAAAAAAACAATCTACAACTCCGATGTTTTTAAGAAAAGAGTTAACAGTGGTATGACAAACACACATACACACAAAATTTACAACTCTAATAGCAAGTTTTTGGTACACTTTCATGAGAGCTGACAACGGATAGAGAGGCATCAAACACCCATATGCTCACCAAGAACCCCTTAAGTTGGAAACTGCATCAATTCACATACATCCTTCCTATCCACCAGGCCAGCAAGCCAAATGAAAAAACAAATTGAACCAAGACAAAGGTAGCTAACCAGCTTAAAAGCCATTACCAAGTGTTGGTCCCGCATACACATGATGCTGGGTACAGTGGCAGCTCTCAGACCCGAACCCATATTCTCAATCTTAACAACTCAAGCATTTTACGACACCACATAATGACCCCTAAAAGTGACTGACCAACAATTATAAAATAGAAAGAGAACCTCATGCGCGCGTACATCATTCGCGCACGCACACGTACGAATAAGACCAGGGGAAGTGCTGCATCACGCTAAAACAATTAGAGCTTCTCAGGGTTCAAATTTGTCTTAAAAAAATTAGAGTCTCTATTAACTGAGAATCATGGTTATGTCACAGGAAAAAAAAAAAAAAAACCATGAGTTTCACAAACTTCTAGGAAAGAAAAGCTGAATCACAGTTGTTCAGAGTAGACTCATCATACAATACAAGAGATTCCAACATCTAAGGGAAGCCATAAAGATTAGAGATGCCATGAGTTCAAAATTTAACACAATAAATGGGCCATTGAATTCTATTTACCAACAAAAGCTAAAACATTTGCTAGAAAGTGGAACTTCAAAATAGCCCATTGAATCCTTGTTCACTTTTTTTTTTCTTGGTGTGTGCATGCACGTCTCACAAAGTAATGTGAAGTAGAGACATACTCATGGCATTAGTTTTTACGGGATCACTTTCCTCATTGAAATGATCAATGCCTGGTCTTTCGCTGGACATTTCTGTGCTGATACAAGAATCCTCTGTCCTATCAGCAGACTCCTTTCCAGCTCTTGAATCATCTCTACCAGATCCATCACCATCCTCCTGCATAAATATCAAAACTTGTGTACTAAAATAGAAATATTATAGAATCCATGGAAGGGATAAAAAAAAATGTCTATTGGAGCTGTTTCTGAATACTGACAAGGCACATAAAAAATAACGAATAAAAAGATGTTACAAGATATCAGATGAACATGGGTCTAATCCAAGTAACCTCCAAAGTGTAAAAAGTAAAAGACCAGAGCTGTAAATAATAAAATTATTATCAGTTGACATCTATGCATTTCAATTGGATTGAACATAATGGCACCAGAAGAAAATAGTGTTCTACATGAGACAAACCCTAATCAAATATATCAGCTGACATCTATGTATTTCCATTGGAAAGAACATACTGGCACCAGATGAAAATAGTGTTCTGCATGAGACTAACCCCAATCAAAACATATGATTCAGATATTAGACTGTACAAACTAATAATCAATTTTAAAAACTTCTCAAAGAAATTCAAGTACAACAAGATGGACCAGAAAAAATCAAGTCCGCCTAGAACTAAGCAATTGACTAGAATAACTGGAAAGGTGCCTGTAACAAACCAGAACGGTAATACAAAATGGAGGTACTCTGGTTCAATGGCAAGAACTCTACGTAAAAACTCGTTTCCAACTAGAGTGAAACAGCTATATACAAGATGACCCTACTTCTCCATCTCACTCTTATCTAATTAAATTATCAGTAGTCATGTTTCTCAAATGTATAGCCATCAATTCATCTCACCATCTGTCCCCATGTAGCACATATGATCTATGAAAAATTGTTTTTCCTTGCTGGTGGAGTTACTGGTGGTTGCTGCACATGCCAGACCATCAAAGACAACTTTTTCTTAGTTCTCCATCAAATGGTGTCACATCTAACTTCTGATAAATGCTTTCATTCCTTAAACTCGTCCATTTCATATCAAAAAATGCTTTCATTTCTTATGAAATTATTCCTGTCTTATAACTCGTCCATGTCAACATCCCCTTTTTTTGCTCATGAGCAGTCCATGTCAGCATCCCCAATTTAAGTTTTGCTCCTTCTAAGGACATGTTGCAGGATCGTCCAGGGTCCTGCACCATGAAGCATGACAAGCCTTTAGCCTTTTGAAAGATTTTCCTTCTAACTCGATTGGTATTCATCATTCATAAAACTCCCTAGACACACCTCTCCACTTCATTGACTTTGCTTAGACTCCATGAGCAATGTCCTCATAAATGGTTAATTCAAGACAACAATGACCAGTTTTGAGTAAACCTGGCCACGAATCAAAGTTTTGCAAAATAAAATTCAATATATTCCATATTAAACTTGCTCATCCTAAAACCTATTATTATGAAGTATATCTCCGTAGTTTTTTTTTTCTAAGTAATAAAACTTTATTCAGAAGAGAATCCAAATGGGACTGCACCCATGTACATAAAAAGAAAGTAAAGAAAAATAAAGCACACCCAATTACATGAATCTCAAAGCACTCAAGAAATAAGTTAATGAAACTACAGTAATAGAAGGGCTTCAAACCACCCAAAAGTACAAGGATTTCACAAAACAACTCTTAAGAACTCCTATTTGCCACTCAACCCCATAAAAAAGTCGACAATTCTGCTCCTGCCACAAACACCGCAAAGAGGAGCAGTGAACCAACCTTGTTTACAATTAGTCACCTTCCCACAATGATGCCAAAGAAAAAAAAAAGATCAATGATTGAATCCAACATTGACCCATTGAACAAAAAAAAATAGGGGTGTAGGTCGGGCGGGCCGGGCTCGGGTTGAGTCATGTCCAAGCCTAACCCAAGTTCTAAAACAGTCAACCCGAGCTCGGCCCGAACCCGATTATTAATTACAATTTTTAGATTTTATTCACGATTTCTTTAATAAATTATTATATTTTTTCCTATTTTGATTATACACTATAAGTTTCAATAATTTCTCATTCTAAAAGAATCCAAAAATCGTTAAAATAATTCATTCAACATAATTTAATTTTGAAAAAATATAAAAGTCAACAAGTTTTTAAAATTTTAAAATTGTAAATAGTAATTCTTGTAAGGAATTTCTATTACTCTAATGGTAGATAACTAAAGTATAAAAAATAAAAAATAAAAATTATTAAATTCGGGTTGGGCTCGGGTTTTCAAAGTCTCAACCCAAACTCAAACCTAACCCTAATTTAGATTGGGCTTGAGTTCTTTTACCCAAGCTCAACTCAATGTGTAAAAAATAAAACCCAAACCCTAAAAAATTCGGACCAGGCTCAGGTTAGGTTAGGGTAAACCTGCCCAAGTTGCACCCCTAGAAAAAAGCTGAAATAATAAATTCCACAACTCTTGAGCCACCTTAAAATGCAACAATAAATGATTAATAGTCCCCTAGCAAGAGTAGCACATACCGATTAAGCATATAGAAACCCCTTCACTGTAAATTATCAACTGTCCAAATAGAGCCCAAAGTGGCAACCCACCAAAAAAAAAAAAAAACCCTCCTTCAAAGGAGCTTTGGTCTTCCAAACACACTTGTAAAGGAAAAAAAGCACCATCTCTTCTAGAAAGAACCTCATAAAGAGAACGAATGGAAAACAACCCCGGAAAAGAATGCTGCCAACGCACTGAATCTTCCTCACCAACATGAACCAAAGAAGAAGAGAGAGAGTCAAGAAAATCTACCACCATCAACTCCCAATCATGAAAATTCCGTAGAAATAAAGGTTACCAAACAACACCAGGGTCCAAATAGAAAAACAATCAACAACAGAAGCATCACTCTAGCAAGCAAGAAAAGGACCCGGAAATCCAAGCCCAAGAGAGTCAACACCACACCAAGAATGATGCCAAAAACAAATGGAAGTCCTAGAACCCACCAAAAAAGCAATGAGAGGAGTAAACATATCCCACCCATTCCTAATATTCTTCAAAACTGCCACCCCATAAGAATTACTCACCTCCCTCGATAACCATCCCAATTCACCAAATGAAACTTCCGCTCGTCACCAATCCCACTCCACAAGAAATCCCTCGGCAACTTCTCAAGCTGTCTCTCCACTGAAGCTTGAATAGAAAATAAAGACAAAATATGTTGGCAAACTAGCTAGAGTACTCTTTCTAAGAGACAATCTGCCTCCCATAGATAAATATTGGTGCTTCCATCGGGCTAATACATAATTACGATTACAAATACACAATGTCACAATTTCTATTGCTGTAATACCAGTTTTCAGTTCATCACACGTCCAGATCACACCAGTACATCAAGCAGATACTCTGTTCTTCCTTATAACTCACCATATTTCTATCCGCATATCCAAATTTTCCCATCACTTACCCAAGTAAAAAAATAAGATCTATTGTCAACTTTATTTATGCTAATTTTGTTAGCAGGGAAAACACAGGACAATGTTATGTTTGTTCTAATGCATTCCAAACAAAAGGACAAAAAACAGTAAAGGAGATGCATTTTATGCAATGACATATATAAAAAAAAATCCACATGCTTACGATCTCACAGCAAACCCAATGATGCAAATCATAGCACAACTTCAAGGGATCTAGTTCAAGTCTCAATTAGGGCCGGTTACGAGAGCACGAACAAGGAAGTTTAAGGATGTACTTAACAGGATTGATTCAAGAGGCATGGACCCAAGCAAATTCGTGGAGGACCATTGAGCATGGACCACGTGGATACCAAAGATTCATCAACATGAACCAAGTTCGAGAAGAATCTGGCCAAGGCTAAGCTTAAATTGGCAAAAACGCTAATTGGGCGATTTTCGTACAGTTTTAACGTCGCTTCGTAATCTGAGCATAACTCTCTCATCCGAGCTTCGATTGAGATGATTCGAGATGCTATGGAAAGCCAAGGAATATTTCTACAACTTTTATGTTTTGAATTTTCCGAGATTCGGACTTCATCAAGGTCGAAATCGGGCTTGAAGTTGCTGTACCTGCACTGATGACGTTTTTGACTGCGCGAAATTCTAATTTAATTAGTGACTTTCTTTTATTATTTTAGTTGGTAGTTTAGGATGTTTTGGCTTGAAAATGTTTAACCCATATCTTTTATTTAATGTAGGCCTTATTCGGCCCTAGGGTTTCGTAGAATGTTTTAAAAATAACTTGTAGCCGCATTTGACGGTAGACGATTATTGAGTAAAATTGTGACAGTATTTTCTCTACAGTTCTTTGAAGAACTATCTGAACTTATTGGGATTTCCCGTGGCGTTCACCAACGACTTATCAAACGGATCTCCACCACCGTTTGTGGCGTCTTCCTTATACCGAGGTTCTTGTTTCGCACTAAACAACGGGTTGAGGTCGTATATACCGAAGTTCTTGTTTGTCGTAAACGACGGGTCGAGGTCTTCCATTCAGATTTGATTGTAGAACGATCTTGGATTCTTATTCGTTGTCGGGTCTCGTTATTTCTTGGCGAGGTTCACATCACCCAACCTTCACATGCATGCATCTCAATATTATAATATAAAGCATATTTCACCAAGATTTCAAATATAATGGTTACATTGTTACAAACTAAGATCAAAGTGCTACCTGATGCACCAGACAGTTGATTGAAGGATGTCTTCGTAGAAGGTTGTGAATTAATGCAATAATGATCAACGATCCTGAAGGAGGGACTGAAAGTGCTAGTCTGCTCAATTTCTTAGCAAAAGCAGCAGCCAAATATGCCGGTAGAAGTGGCTGATTTCAGACAAGAATCAAGAAGCTACAGATGATATATCGCAAAAGGTTAGAAATTGACATAAAAAAGGGGTCAGAAGTGACCAGTCTAAAAGATAAAATAAATTCAACTCAACTAAGCCTTTATCCCAAGTTCCCAACAGTCCAAAAGATAAACATCATATAATAATTTACTCCAAAAAAACAGGAACATCTATTACTTTTTCCAGTTTCTTCATCATCCTTTTTTGTGTCAATGAATATGGTTTCACACCCAGGCAAAAGCAGTAATTTATGGCAGCCTTCATTACACCAAACAGATGAGCAACAAAGTCCGGGAAAAAGGATTTAAAAAATAAGGTAATATACTTGTACCATATCTTTTACCAATGCAAAAAATAAAAAAACCTTGTACCAAATCTTTTGGTTTAAAATTCCTTAAAGTTCCACGAATTAACTTCATTTTCACAGTGACAGAAGTTAACCCAAATTTTAATTATCATCTGTGACAAGAACCTTCTCATAACTTGAATGAGCATGTCATATCCGCCAAAGTGCTGCAGTCCATAAAGGCTCAAGAAAAAGCAAGCACAAAGAAGAGAGCGATTTTGGAAATTGGTTGGATCCCACACTCGTCCAACATCATAAAGTCGGTGCACAATGTACATTATTCAAAATAATACCAATGAGCATGAACTCCGATGTTTGCCGGCCCTTCCGTTTATACTCAAAAGTTCTAATGCAAAAAGATATTTCCAAGAAAAAGAAGCTGTTCTTATGCATAGAGTTGCATTTGATACAAAAACTATTTGCTGGATGTCACCTGTCTAGCAAATGGAGAAAATAACTTGAAAGAATACCTCAATAATATCTCAACAATTATATTTTAGGAATTAGATTCATCACTAAAATTTTGAAACTTAAAATTTTAACTTTACAAAACAAATTAGAGAATATTTATGATTACCTCAAAAAATTTTGCACGATGTTTCGCCAGGAAGATTGAGGGTACCAATAGTGCATAAAGCTTTTCATAGAAGTTAGGATACTCTAGACCATGTTGTGTCATAAGAACATATAGACTACTAAGTGCCATGACACTGATAACACCGCCAATATCATATGATCTCGTCAAAAAATCACTGCACATTGTCAGGTTACAAATCATACTTAAGCTGTTAAGTTGGGAAAAGTCTGAAGTCTACAAGAAGAGAGAAATATTGTGTGGGCTTACCATAACATGATGGGATTAGATAAATGAGGAATAACTGCCTGGTGGAGACTAACAAGAACCTGAGCATCAGAAGGCAGGAATGTCAGGAGGCACGTGACGAAATAAAATATGCAAACACAAGAATCTGAATAACAAGTAAAATAATATCAGCACTAAAGAACAGGAACTTGTATATCTTAATATTTGGGTCAAAATTGCAGCAGTCCACTGTCAGAACTGAATAGTTGCCCCTAAGTATAAAAATTTACAACAAAAAAAAACAATAATTATAGTTCAATATAAGGATAATAAGAACTACAAATGCCATCAAACAAATGATGGAGATAATGGTAATATCCTAGTTCCACAACGATCAGTGGACACGGTATTGCAGGCCTTTGGCCCTCGTTGTTACACAAGATGACCACAGAATCTACCACTATGGTAAATCTCATTAGAAGGCAATGGAAACAACAAAACAAAAATTGTAATTTAAAAGAACAAAGAAAATCATGTTATAACTTGAAGATGTGAAGAGTCAGTTAGACGTCCAATGCTTATGTGTGAACTATCGGCATGGGACAGTGGACTACAATAATAAAATGAATAATTCAATCGGATATGCAATAGCACAAGAATGAGTGGAGCTGTGAGGTTTACCTCCTTGTACACGTCAAGAGGAAGTGTTAACCTAAGAAATGATATCCATGCTTTAGTAAACTTCAATTTCATCTTTTTGGCGACATTAACCACAGATAATGCCTGAAGACAATAAAAAAAATCTATATCCTTAACACAACAAAATAAAACTTACAAGAACCAGAAAAAGTAAAAAGAGTGTTAATTAGATGCACAAGATAAAACAACACTAAGGAACTGTGAGAGATAAGTAATGGCAATTAAACCGTCAGCATGAGAGTAGTTTTGACTGAACTCCTTATCCTAAAAGAAAGAAAGAGAAACTTGAGATATAATTAATAGCTTACATTATTGCTATAATTTTCTGTCTTGTGCTCTTTATTTTCTGCTTTCGGAAGCTCTTTGCAATAGCCTTCTTTAATAAAAATTCCTAACCCGTAAAGAAACAAGCAAACATAAGATTTTAGTTGACCACAAAATCAGCAGGTCAGTTACAATGCAGTAAAAGATGATGAAAACCAAAAACAAATCCAAAATAATAATAATAATAATAAAAGTTAGTGCTAAGCAGTAGCACATAGAGAATTTCCCTTTCTAGGGGAATGATGGCTTTGAAAGCATGAGATGGCAGGACCTCCAAATGACTGAGATGAAACCTCATGGCGTGAGGCTTAAGCCTCACAATATCATTTCTTTAGATGCCAACAAAGTTAAATATTTGAAAAGATTACAAACGTTTTCATATGCAAATGAAGACATATACATGAACACACGTGCATGCATGCGCATATAAGCAAGTATTTGCATTACGCATACAATGAAGGATTCAGGCAGCGGATGGGAGGCACTGGCCCCCAAAATTTGAAAGTTCTATTTTTATCACTATTTCCTATTGAATTTTTTTATAAAAATTAGGAATTTCCCCCATACCCCTCCCCTGTTTTCTAAAAAAAAAAAAAACAGATTGTAACCCTAATTCTGACAACTAATAGGAGCAAATATTCATCAGAAACTATATTACAGGTCAATAGCCTCAAAAACGAGTTAACTCCACATCTTAAGAGAGAAAAGGAAGGCACTCCTCTTTAATGTCTCAACTGTAGAATAATAATCATCATTACATACATCATTCATTGGATATGCAAAAATTAAAATAAAAAAGAATCGTTTTACATCTCCATACACATTCAGGCAGAGAGAATAAAGCAGGATGCCAGCCTTTGTGCCATCTAACTACAGGCTTAAAGCCAGAATAGAGTGAGTTGTACATCCTAATAATGTATAATGGCAAAATGCTGCTAAAAATAGGAATGAAGAATTATAAATAGAAAATGGAAAAAAAAAATACTACAAGCTTCAAGGTTAAATGGAACCAAAAAGTCACCTGAACCATTCCACATCTCATAATCAGCCTTTTCATTCAGGCCTTCCAGAGGGGGAATGTTAGATAAAATATGAAATATCTTGTGATTAGAAAGCTCTATACTGTAACAAAACAGCAGAAATTCAGTTATATGCTGCACATAGTTCCATAAGAACAAAATTCAAAATAATCCTAGTCCGCATATACAAATTCAAATGGAGAAATCTTTTGTGCACTTAACAGCTAAACAAATAGCAATATCAGTGTATCATCGCACTTAAAATTTTAATTGCACATAGAACATATGCAAGCATGTAAACCATTCTTTTCAAATATCTTCTATTTCTGAAGCATATTCAAGATAAAAATAAAGACAATGCCATAGATGAGAAGTTGGTGTTCTGAAGCACATAAGATTACGAAAGAATCAAATGTCAACCTGAAAACATGCAAGGGAACTGGTTGCATAATTTCTATTTCCAATTCCAAGAGAACTCAATGCCTTCAAAGAAAAATATGTCCAAAAGTAGGATTGCAAAATAAACCAAGTTGCATCTAAATTACTTGTGCTCAGCTCCATAACAAGTTCATTCAAGATTTGTTTGGCTAGCATGGTTCAAAGTCGTGGTATAGATCACTAACTCAGAGGGCCCTGAGACAACTCAGTTGCAGGATCACAGATTGGTATCAGGCGGCACAAAATGGCACGCTAGATATAAGGTTCAAAAATTCTAAAACCACATGAATTTTTTTATAAAAAAATAAGAAAAATAAAATGAATACATTAAATAAACAAAATATAACATCCAACACACAACATTGTCCAAATGATCAAGACAGGCGCTGCACTACAAAACTCGTCCATTATAGTTTTTTTTTTTATTAGTAAAAGTAACATGTATGTAGAACGAAGGGGCCCGAGAAAGGTATCCCGCATGTACAAAAGAAAGGGACCGGCTACAACAATTAAAGCCTAAGATCCCCCCAAAAATCAATAAGCCTATCCAAATATATAGAATATTCTTCCTTAATCCAAAATAACAAAAGTTTTCAAAAATATGTCTTTAAACTTCCAACCCGGGGGGGGGGGGGGGGGGGGGGGGGGGGCTTGCACCCCTTCAAAGACTCCTCTGTTCCTCTCTCTCCCTAAACACCAAATAAGACAAGTGGGCGTCATTCTCCATGCTATTTGCAACTCCTTCGGAAACCTCTTGCATCTCCAACCCAAAAAAAAGAAAAAGATGTTTAACCTTGGCTGGCATCACCCACATCTATTATAGTACTACATAAAATTAAGTAATAAATGTGTAGAACACCTCAAAGATATCAAATACAGTCCAATGATAAATATCTTACACAAACCATTCGTCATCATTGTATTGAAAGTGAGATACTCTGGAGAAACAAATGATACAGTGTTAGGAGAGTGAATTGCTTTGGAAAGCAAGCCTCATAATTAAATAGATCAAAATCTAACTACAGCCTAAGGTGTTTGGAGTTGCGATTTATGCTTGGAAGATGTAAGGATGTGTTTTGACATCAAATCGCAAATGAGGTGAATGATTGTTATTTCCTTTAATCTGACTTGTGAGAGACTTCTTCATCTTGGCATTGTCATAGTGTCTCACAAGTTGGCTCGCACGATATCACGTCAGAAAGAAATGTCTCAGGCAATACACACCAGAAATTATGCAATAAGTCCCAAGAAAATGTTGTCTCGGTAAATATTTGTAATGCATATCAATCTCATCTCCGAAGGCTTCAAAATCCAAACATCTAGAGCGATATGTCTCGGTCTTGGCCAAGCCTTCGAACCATCTTAGCAAATGAACCAAGCTCAAGCTCTATTTTAAAAATGAAACAACTTTTAACAAGCCCAAGCTTAATTCAAATGCACTTGTGAAGCATTTTAAAGCAAGCGGAAATGTAGGGATGCTTTTGAAGCATCCATATATGTGTGTAATACAAACATTGTGTTTATTGTAGGGGTGTCAATTTGTGTTATCATGTCATGTCAAGTTATACATATTCGAAAATATATGTCAACTTTAATCTGACACTGTTAACTAATCGTATCAAGTTCCAAAACCCAACTCATTTATTAAACATGTTACATGTGTCGACATGATTAACTCGTTTATTTTAATTTTTTTATTTTTTAAATTACCTGTCTTTTATATGTAAAAATAATTTTCAAGTTTAGTAAACTTTGTACATGGGTCAAATCAAAGTAGAAACATATTTTATAAGTAAAGATCTCCAAACCTTGATAAACTTTCGATTTGAGATGAATTACCTTAACTCATGTTAATTTTTTTATAATTAAATGTGTTATGTCATGTTAAATGGGTTGACATTACTAAAACACAAATACGACATGTTTATTAGTCATGTTATACGTGTCAACCCGTTTATGACTCAAATTCGTTAACTTTGTGTCGTATTCGAATCGTGTTGTTGTGTCGTATAAAAAATTGACACCCCTATATTGATACTAAATGTGCATAAATATAACCTTAGATGGCAATCATGCACAACTACCTTACCCTTTCTCAATGCTTGTGTAGTGGCTACCCATGCAACGTATATGATAACATTGGAAAGAAATCAAGTTGTGAGAGAAATCAGAACTGAAAAAATCACATTTATTCTGATAAACCCAATTTACAAACTAGGGCCAATAGCATGAGTTCAAGGCTTATTAAATGGTGGATTTTGATCCTTTTCTAGCCTGGCACGGTTTTAATCTATATGTTCTTGACCACTTATATCTAGTCAACTTTCTTAATGGGCCATGCTTAAATGAGTGCTTAATTAATCATCTCATCCACTATAGTCTCATAGAGTATCTAGTACACTTAATCCAATAATCAGGGCCCAACAAAAGGGCATGTCTAATCTTCTTATGCTTTGTTCAATCTCAAAAAATTGCTTTGATGTTTTCTTGGAAAGGTTTCTCATTAATTGGACTGTGTTGCTAACATAGCATAATGTTACATAGTTGGAAACTATACAGAGGTGTGTTTTTCCTAGAAGTGCTTGCTGGTCTCAAGCACCGGTTAAGGCACCACCATGTACATAGAATAATTATTTTGGTTGCAATACCATTCCAATCCAATGAGATAGTACCATGTATAGAGGATCATTACGTTGGTTGCAATACCATTCCCACCCAATGACTTAGTACAATTTACTATTCGGTAGACGAGTTTTGGTGCTGAAATGTTGATTTATTGCTTTCAGGACCACCCTACAATAAGACTGTTAAAAGTCAATCAATCACCCTGATATTTTATAATTAATCTGCCAGATAAGACCTGTCAGATGATGGTCCCTTACCAATGCTGCCAATTCATGACAATCCCAATCTTTCTTTTTCCCTTTTTTTTTTTTTCATGTTGATAACTTTGATTTTTCATTTCTGAAGGACGGGACAGACTTCATCAATATAAATCATGCCAATGATATCATAAAAACATAAGATACTCGTAAAAGAGAATTAAGCACAATGGTTCAAGTAATAATGTTCTCAATTTTTACTTTTTTGATAAGGAAACAGAGAGGAATGGTCAAAATAATTATGTTTTCAAATTCAAAACATCATACAATATCAAGAAGAGAGTACTATCCATATTATTTTTATAGCATCCAAAGTCATTTGCAAAGAAAAGAGATGATGTTAATCTGCAAAGAAAAGGGACACTTTTGTACAAATTACACTAACCTTGCTCTGGAGTGACCCTCATTGTTGCCATCTTCACTTGCAATTCTGTTGTCTAATGGGGGGGAAAACAAATTAATTGACAATTTTTTCTTGTCTAATGGGGGAAAACAAATTGATAGACAGTTTTTTCTTTTGATAATGAGGGACCCTTGCCGTAGAATATTCCGGCTTGGGAAAATCTCGGATATCTGCAACCACCCCCACGCCACGCAAATCAGGCAAACCGGGATGTGAATTAACACCACAAGGCTTGCATTCCAGCTACCCCAGAAGGTTAACAAATTTTCTTTTATCTTCTTGTGTTTTCTTTTTTTTTTTTTTTTTTTTGGGGGGGGGGGGGGGGGTTGTTGTCAAAGTCAATAGACAAATTAAAATGAAATAAGTCATGAGCAGAACAAACCTAGGAATAAAAGAGGTTGAGGCCTTAATGCGAAATTAATAATGAGATTCAACCAACAACATTCTAGAATTTTGAGAAATACAACTGACAAGGACGATAATGAAATAAGTACCAGATATATCTTTTGTCTCCAAAGTTCGAGCTAACTTTTCCAATGTGATGTAAGTAAAATAACTGTACCAGGAAGATAAAGGGATTCAGTAGAGAAGTCATCTGACAAAAAAATTTGCTCGGAGAGTAAAACAATTACAAGTACAATATACCTCCATTATCAATAAAAAAAGAGTAAAAGTTTTTAAAACAATAAAAAAATCTATAAGATACAATATCAAGAACTGGATTCCTAAATAAAAGTAATCCAGGGGAGGCTTGCACAACAACAACCAATGCCATCAAACACATTGCAATTGGTGAAGATAAAATTTTAAGCAACCAATCATCCTGATGTTGTGTTAAGGTTGTCTCCCATTAAGAAAACAACAAAAGGTAGGTGCTCCAGACGTAATAATAACAAATATTGGCGTATAAATTGTGTAACCAACTAGAAATAGTAAAAAAGAGGGAAAGGAGAAGAAGAAGAAATGAATCGCCTAAGATAGTCACAAATTTGGCAAAAAGATTAAAACTCAAATCTCAATTTAAATGAAGTGATCATACCGAACGTCGATGTACTTGAAATACTTTGACAGAAGTAAATCCAACAATATATCAACCCCCAACTTAGAGTGGACCTGCAAATGAAAAAGATTATGAGCATTTAACTATGGACAGCGACACTATTAACACATAACAAGAATACATAAAAATATATATAAGACAATTTGGGCGGTAATTTCGGGAGAAATAAAACTTACAATAGTCTGAATAAACCTGTGGTATATGGCAGAGTGAAACCTTCCCCCGTTCCCCACCTTCACAAACTCCATTATTGTATCCAACACAACTTCCTAACCAAATTATTGGAAACATGAACATGTTAACAGCAACAATATGGATTTATGCATGAAACAGCACGAAATAATACCGTAATCAATCTTACTCTGAGAGTTTCTTCGGATTGCGGAGATATGGCGATGTCGATGAGCGACTTTACGAAGTCGTCGAATTTTGAACGAAGCCATGTTCGATATATAAATTCGGCGTCGCTTTGCGAGTCTTGGGCGGAGTTGATGGAAGACGAAGAAGGAGGAAGTTCGGGGAGGACAGGAGTGAAGAATGACTGCAGAGAGAGCAGAGATTCGAGGGTGTAATGAGGGGGAGAAGAAGGGGAGACAAAAGTGAGGAGGATAGGTAGGTTGTTGATGTGGGCCTTGGAAGAGAGAAGCTGGTTACCTAGGGTTTTCAGCTCTGCCAGAGTGTATTTTTCTCTCTTCTTTTGCTTCTTCGATAGAACGGAAGCCATGGCCGAGATGACCAGAGGAGTTCGGCCGACTTGTGTTGGCGCCTCCGAGGGAAAGCGAGGAAGAGAGGGAGCCAAAGGGAAGTCTTTGTAATCTTACTCGGATTGTTTGTCGCGCACAAAATTAAAAAACGGAGTAGGGAAAGGGAAATAATGTCCTTTGGGGTATGTTTGGCACCCAGGTTAAACGACCCTGGTCATGGATTAAGTTTTTTCTTGCACCAAGTTAGGTTACCTTTGCCTCATATTAGTAGATAATTTGTTTAATGAAATGAGTAAAGGGGCATATATGAGTTCGTTTAATTATTAAAAGTTATTCATACTAAAATACTCTTTTTGGTTTAATTATAAAATTTTTTGATACTGAATCGTTCAATAGTAATATTTAAATCCTAAAAGTTATTCATACTAAAATATTCCTTTAGTATTTTTATTTATATTTACATAACTTTTGATTAAGATCGTAAATAAGTCGAGTCGAATTGAACCGATAATTGGATTACTTAAGCTTTGATCGTTAAAATAAACAAGATTCAAATTGTGTTCAAACTTGATTTGTTAATTTGTTGAATTGATCTTGAACGAGTCGATCGTAAGTCTAACTCAAATAACTAGATTTTTTTATATATTATTAAACTATTTTTGATTTAACGAGTTGACTTCGAACTGAGTTTAATAAATTAACGAGTCTCGAAATGTATTCAAGTTTCACTTGTTAATCTTGTGACTCAATCTCAAATAATTTTTTAATCGAATTAATTATTAATCGAATTCGAATAAATCGACTTATTTTACACTCTTATTTTTGATAAACTTGTGAACTTGTCCTATGATAATTTTTTTTTATTTTTATGGACTTGTGGCCCAAAAGCCTAAAAAGAATCTTAACTTTCAAATTATAATCAATAATTTCCCTATGAATCAATGTCCAAGGGATAGATTTGGAAAATTTAGGTCAAAGTCAGTGGCATAGCATCTTAAGAGTTTTATTCTCCAACATTACGCCTCCTGCTGCATCGGTCGCCTCATACCTTTGGGTTTTACTTTTCCATTTGTGTCTGCAATGGCCGTATGCTATCAATCTTCTTTCTCCACATTTCCTTCAACAGACCTCTCCAAACCCAACATTTCTCTGTCTACCAACTTCAGATGCAACCTCTCATTCCCTTCTTCTAAAACTCTAATAACCGAGCCCGAACCGCTGTTTACTTTGGTCAAATCTTTCGCACCAGCAACAGTTGCTAACCTCGGCCCTGGCTTCGACTTCCTCGGCTGCGCTGTCGATGGTATCGGCGACTTCGTGACACTGCGTGTCGATAAAGACGTCCATCCAGGGGAAATCTCTATCTCTGACATTCATGGTGTCGGTAATTCTGCCAAAAAACTCAGCAAAAACCCACTTTGGAATTGCGCCGGAATCGCTGCGATTGCCGTGATGAAAATGCTCAATATCCGATCAGTTGGGCTGTCCCTTTCCCTCGAGAAAGGTTTACCTTTGGGAAGCGGACTCGGATCGAGTGCAGCTAGCGCCGCCGCAGCTGCAGTTGCCGTTAATGAGATTTTTGGTGGTCAATTATCGGTTTCAGATCTTGTGCTCGCTGGACTCGAATCGGAGTCGAAGGTTTCCGGTTATCATGCCGATAACGTGGCACCTGCCATCATGGGAGGTTTTGTGTTGATTCGGAGCTACGATCCTCTAGAGTTGATTCAGTTACCGTTTCCGGAGGAGAAAGAATTGTTCTTTGTGCTGGTGAATCCAGAATTCGAGGCTCCGACGAAGAAGATGCGAGCGGCGTTGCCGACAGAGATTACCATGTCTCATCACGTGTGGAATTGCAGCCAGGCTGCGGCTTTGGTAGCTTCTGTTTTGCAGGGGGATTTGAGGGGTTTGGGTACGGCATTGTCGTCGGATAAGATTGTGGAGCCGAGGAGGGCGCCTTTAATTCCTGGGATGGAAGGGGTGAAGAAGGCGGCGATTGAGGCGGGGGCGTTTGGATGCACCATTAGCGGTGCTGGACCGACCGCGGTTGCTGTGACGGATGATGAGGAGAAAGGGAGGGATATTGGGGTTCGAATGGTGGAAGCGTTTATGGAAGATGGGAATTTGAAGGCCTCAGCAATGGTCAAGAGGCTGGACCGGGTTGGCGCCAGGCTTGTTAGTAGCATTCCCAGGTGAATATGCTTCTCTACGAACTGTGGCAAAAATGGCTTTACCATTTGAAGTTTTTTGGCTGTACTTGTGCTGCTGCTGCTTCTTCAATCATGTAGGAGATGTTTTTGTTTTTTTTCTTCCTATTATTACTCCGTTGTGGTGTTTCTTGCTCCCAATTTTGATGACAAACAATCTTTTATGAATTAACACAAGTGCGCACCAAAATAATCACAACATGACTTTAGAAGAGATTGACCCTAGACAGAGAAACATTGATTCACAATCCAATCCTCCTAAAGGATTTTCCTCAGTTGTGAGCTAGTTGTGAACTGTCATAGGATGATGAGTATGTGGAGACAGGCTTAGATGGGGGACAATTCTATTAATTATCTGAAAATCAATGCTACATTCTGGGTGTTTAATAAACATGAATCCTCAGATGAGTTTGAAAAATCTAATGGGCATTGGAGATGAGAGAATAGAAGAATTTTCAAAGCAAAAGACTTGCATATAAAATGAAAATAGGTAAGGACTGGCATGAGAGCATTGGCTTCTTGTGGTATCCATAGCCAACTGCCAAGCATGAGTTCATTCCTCTCTACAACTATGATTGCTATTGCCTTTGATAAGAAACAGTTTGATTCTGCAAATCGGAATGAACAAGTATATAGGTACCCAGTCGTTTAGGTCATTCACAACATATTTGATTGCATGAAATAATCAAGCAGCTTCATCTTTGCCGACAACATGTGCACTTTTTTCAAGGGGCCAAATGAGCAGTGAATCTCTTTTTGACAGTAATACTCATAAGGCCATTCGGCAAATGACATGGTGTGCTTATAGTCTTAGCTTGGACGTTGCCATGGCCAGCTGACCCTGTTTTTTTGGACAGTTCAAGTTTGAACTTTACTGTTGAAATCATTCTAAAAAACCTGACAACAAAGAAGCAGCAGCAAACCGAACATGGGAGTTGGTTCAATTTCTTCTTACCTGTCTAATGAATTCTCAAGCTCATCCAATGCCGAGCCACCAGGAATGCATAGGAGGAAAATGCTACATTTGTTTGAGATATTGAAGTGCTTAATTAATAATGGCAATCGTGTGCTTCGGATGACTGCAACAAAACTGCACTTGAACAATACATATATATATATATATATATATATTTATAGAAAACACAAAACTACCGTATCTGTGTTTTTAACATTAATTAAAACTTTCTGCCTTTTAAATTAGGCTTGATGGGTAATGCGGAGCCACCCAAGTTAAGACAGTGCTCTTAAAGGCAGCATACCTGCACATGCTTTGCGTCCTAAGATAATCCTCATTCAACTTCCAATTTCCTATCAGAATCTGAAGAATACATATCTGTAGACTATACCATCTCATCTTATGCTAAATTGATATTATTATTATACACATAAGTACAACAATAAACAACTCCCCGTTCCTCCTTTTCTAAAGGTATCCCATGGCCTAGAAGCTTTCAATTTGAAATAAGTTAATGGAACCGGAAGAAAAAAAAAAAAGGGAAACAAGTCAATTAAGTGAGATAGGACAGATAAATGAACATTAATAGTTTTTTTCTACAGATTACAAACCCCTTGTTTCCAAACACCTCAAAACCAAAAAGAAACAAAAAAGCAAATAAAAAAATTTGACACACTAATCAAAACCTTTCAATTCATCAAAGACCACGTCAGTTGTTCTTGACAGAGGCAGCCTGCTTGGCACCAACAGAAAAGAACTCAGTAATCACTTCAAGGGGCATGCCCTTGGTTTCTGGAACCTTCAAGAAAACAAAAACCCATGATATAGCACACACAACAGCATACATGCCAAAAACACCTGCGAGACCAACGGAGTTGAGCATAACGGGCAGTGTGTAGGTAACAATTATGTCGCCAATCCAAAATGCGAGGGCACATATGGCAATGCAAAGCCCACGAACCCGGGTGGGGAAGATCTCCGCACAGAGGATGTTGGGAATTGGCCCAAATCCCATGCCAAAGCAGCAGAAGTAGAGCACAACACTAACAGTTAAGATGGCCGCATTTGCAACCTTGCCCACATGCACAACACTTCCAAGGATTAGAATAACGAGGGTGGCTATCAGAACAGGGATTGTACCAAGCAGCAAACTCCTGCAATGAGATAAACCGGGGGGTTGGTGTGCCCAGCAAGGACCAAGAAAAAAAAAAGGCATTTACAGGAAATTGCACATGACTATGCTGTCCAAACGCCAAAACCAAAATTTGTCGATTCCTTAGTGTTTTTAATAGCTCCTGTCTACCAGCAGAAGCATTTAACAGTTCTGATACAGAGGAATTTTCTCAAGTGTGTACGCCAACATTCTTCTGGACATGGTGTTTTTAATACCTCCTATCTACCAGCAGAAGTATTTAACAGTTTTGATACTGAGGAATTTTCTCAATCGTTTACGCCAACATTATTGTGGACATGCTTTCACTTGATAATGAATATCAAGGACAAAGGACCATGCACTTAACCAATCCAAGCTAAATGGCAGCAGTGAACAGCTCATTATTCTTTGTGAATTTCTAGAGTCCCAGAGCACTATTATAATGTTATAACTCTATGTGCCTGATACTACAGACATGAATAATGCCCATTAACACAATAAAAAATTTGCTATTATGACATTTTGATGTAATTTTAACAACCAAAAAAAAATTATTTGTTTTGACTTTCATGATATCTACCAAGGGGCAACAAAGGCTGGAATTATTCCTGCCAAAAACAAGGGACCTACTTCTCATCCTAGGAGTTAGCAGGTATGATAGAGTCCCCTCTCTGTCTGTCTCTCCGAGTTTCTACTACTAAGTAGCACTTCTGCTATTCAATCATAGAATAGACACTGAGATTGAGTTTTTTTTTTTTATTCTGCCTTATTACTACCTAACGCAGTTGGAAGCCAGCTGGCAGTCAGCTCTATGTATCATGAACATATGGAACTTTGATGATTTCGCTCTAAATACTTGATAAATACTTTAGTCATGAGAAGTTAGGGTCAGTTGCAGCCTTCAAAAGTTGAAGACAGATCAACAAACTATGAGAAGGAATAGCTCCAAGCATTTTCTCCAAGCCTTAGAGCTTTTGAAGGTTAGTCAAGCACTTGATAAGTTGGTAGACAGAAATTCTACATATGGGCTAAATTCATAAAACAAATCGAGGACCTCAATATAGGTCCAATTTTTTTTTCCTAACCAACAAAAAAAATAATTTGTACAGAAAAATAGAAATCTCAACTTAGCAGGGTCAGTCCAGCTCTTATTGCAGTCAACAATGGGAGGGTGGGTGGTGAGGGGTGTTTGGGAGTAGTCAATGTTGACTTGGCAAATGGGTAAACAGAAGTCAGAAATTGTTATTCTCCCAAAATCTTTAGTATTCTTTGTTATTTGGCAAAGCCTTGGAACTTCTGACAAACGACTGTCCAGGTACATGCCTAAAACTCCAAGTTCATCTACCCAAAGTTGATAGTTGTTACAAATTTTCAATGGCATTTTGAGAGAGCTATTGACCTCTATCATGCTTCCTGCAAGTTCACCAAATGGATGAACTCTGTTCATTAGAATATGAGACTTCCCAAACAGCCTCTTAATATCACTGGGATTTTGGTTCATTAACTAACAAGGCATAACAAATTTAAGATCCAAACATTAAAACTAGAAGGAGAAACCAGACCAACACCTAGACTTTTAGTATTCAATAGATATTTTCATAAAGTTGTAACCACGTTTAGATGAGATTCTATGATCCAATAGGTCATTTAACATTCATGCATGTTCCTTAAAATCCACTGATCTAAGCCAGAAAACTTAAATCGGGAACGAATCTTCAAGTTAATAGAGGAGAGAGGTGTTGAGGATGTCTGAGGCATACCAAATTAATAGGGATGACAATGGAGCAGGTGCTGGTTGAAGCATCCCATCCCATCCCAAACCAAATTCAATTAGGATCGGCCTCTCCCCAGCCCCAATTATAATGTCTTCAACTGTCTCATAAGGGTTGAGGCAAGATAGCCAGGGATAAGAACTTGATGCTGATTAAATATGAATATTATGTGTATTGTGGAGGTGTGCGTAAACTAGACAACCTAGAAATTTTAGACAGACAATGTATTTATATGTTCAAATATAAGAAAAATGAATTGGGGTGTTCATTACCTAAACAATGCAATTCATCGAACCCAGCAGAACTGGCACACTCCCAAAACCCATGCAAATGAAAAGGGACAAAGTAGGGGAGGTTACCAAATAAAGTCAAAAGTGGCCATTTCTAAACAAAGAGACATATCTACAGAACACATCATTAAGGATGATACGCACTTTCAAACAAGAGCTACAATTATTCCAAGAGAGAAGAAATAAAATAAAAGACCTTCTGTCAAAGAGATCTATGAGCATCAGGACAACAGTATTCTCACAGAATCTTAACAAGAACTGTAGTTGTGCAAATAGAAGACAATTACCTTCTGCCAGCGATATCCATGAGTCTCATGGCAACAGCTATACAAGGAAGCATCAACAAGGTCGTGATGGCACTGATAAGCAGAGAAGCAGAAGCTGAACTAATGCCCATATTTGCCAGAAGAACTCCCACGCCCGCCTGCTCCAGAATTTGGGGAGTGTAATACAAAACCCCATTTATGCCAGAGAACTGCATAAATAAGAAAAACCTCAGAAGCTCGTTACATAGGGATGAGTTAAGCAATGCACTGACAAGGGGACTATACTGCACACTCCAATACCTATCCGTCAGTTAAAGAAAAATTGTCCTTGCTGCTGTGCGAGTCCGCAATTTAACCCTGCACGCATTGAGGGGCCGGTTCGTGAGGGAACCACCAAAGGGGATCTCCCTCGGGGTCAAGCTTCAAGGGAGATCTCCCTTGGGGTCAAGCCTCAAGGGAGATCTCCCTTGGGGTGGGCCTCAGTTACAGAAAAATTGTAATGGTTTAGTTTTGTCTTATATATTAGTTTGAACTAGATTTTTATCTTCATAAGCATCATACTAATTAATAATAGTAGTAATGTAGCATATATGATTTTAATTTTACCAAAAAAAATCAAAATATATGCAAAAACACTTGGATAATGACAATGACAAAACATAGGTTTGAGAGTGCCAAATACGTCGGTTTTAAATGGATTCTCATACTTGATACAAAGGTTAAATCAAAACAATACAAAAAGTGACTAAAGAATATAAAATAAAATATAAAATTGTAATATCCCGAATGGGGCATGGAAAACGTCGATTTCAAATTTCAAATTTTCAAAAAGAAGCAACGTGCCATAAATTTTGAATCAATTGACCAGAACAAATATAACTTTTAATTTGAAGCTGGTCACTGCAAAAGAAAATGGAAGCAACAATCCCATGTTTGCAGAAAACTTTACATACATAAATCGATCTTAGATGATGTCAATGCCAAAGTGAGAACAATCAGAAGAAGACCTAATGCATTACTGAAAATGCTGCTCACTTCTAATTAAGGACTGGACCAATGCGAACAAAATTCCCAGTATTGAAACCTAAACAAGAGAAATATTTAATGAATGAAAAACAGTTTTCATCATGAAAACAACTCTTGGGGTTAGATGAGTTTGGAAGAGGCTCGGGTAATATCCCCATAGTCCCACGGTATCCTCCAAATTATCCTGCAACAAACCTAAAATTATATCCAAATTTTTTGTCAAATGTTATTCATTACTGTTTAGCTTTTGACTGAAAGTGGCACTGGTATTTTTTTCTCAAGTTTCTAAATGTTGAGGTCACCTAGTGATCCCAAGTCAAGTATTTGTCACCTAAGCAGGGTCTGTGTGTCCTACAAAGGAATGTCACCCAAAGTTAATCAAATTCAACATGCCTTCTTAATCGCTCAAAGGAATTATGTTCATGAGGGATAATAGCTCTCGTATTAAATGAGTTTTATGAGATCTGCTTCGTGTCACCATAAAATGGCACAACTTAAGGATAGTATCAGAATGCGATGCACGAAGCTTCTATCTATATAATATTCCTGGAAACTGAAAAAGACCATTTACTGGAAAGATATAAACATGGTAAAATGTGAGGAGCATCACCATAATGCATAACACAGTATAGAAACACCATTGAGTGATAGTCCTTAAGAATTTAAGACGACTTCAAAAGATGAGAAAATGCCAAACTTCAGAAGTTTCTCAATAGATTCTATATATTACCTGCTGAAGTATTTGAATCCCCACACCTACGACCAATGCATGCTTGACTCCAGGTTCAAAAAGATCTCTCCAACTCGGCCCTTTCACAGCAGTTTCAGATGGGTGAACCATAGCTGGTCCGAGTAGCTGCTGACTCATAAGCTCCTTAGAATAAAGTGCTGGTTGACTCACCAAAGCAGCAGCCTGGATGAACTCAACATCTGCAGGTACATCACCACCAGGAAGAGAAACAATAGACCCACATCGAGATCCAGGGACACCCTCCTGGTGTAAATAAATTCTTTTAAATCCCCCTTCCTTTCCATTTTGACCTTCTCTCTCAGTCCATTTCCATGCCAGCTGCCAACCGCCGCCAATTCCCATGCTATTGATGGGTTCCCCGGTGTTACCTTGCACGAGACTACCAAGCGTCATGCTTAAAAGGCTGCCATGGGAAGTAGGTGGGACCAAGTCTTTTTCCATACTTGTTGTCTGACGTGAGATCAATGGAGTCTGCAAATTGTCATCAGAATCGGCACCAGCGGCATCAGATGTATAATCCTCACCATCTCTTCCAAGGCTCTCTTCATCCCACTCTTCATTTTTAGGTTGATTTCCTGCTACGCTGAACATGCTGCCAAAGTGTGGAAAAAGCATGCTTCGCATACTTCCTCTATCGGGAAGCTTCTCATGGACACTTCCGAAAAGTGTGACGAGAGGGTCCATGAGAGGAATGTTCTGATTTGCCATGCTTCCTTGGCGAGACACAAGACCAAGGGTGCTCTGTCCAGTGACAGGTCGGGCAACCCACGAGACACCTTCTTCAGGCCCATATAACCTGATCTGATCTCTTTCAGCAGTGGGTTCCTGGTCATCAGTCAGTTCATTAGCTGGGCCAATTATGTACTCCTCTATAGATGTTTCACCCCCAACTCCCAGACCTTCAACTAGCAAAGCCATCTCAGCTGTTGATCAATGAAATTTCAAAATCATCCACATGATGCATCGAAAGATATGGCAAGAACTTCGTGATAAAAATCAAGGAAAAAGATGAAAACAACAAAAAATTGTGCAGCATTAATTTCCTTTCAGGAATTCTACAAATAACATCAAAGCACAAGTCCGATAAGATCTCAACAGGATTTCTGATGATGTCCATCAACATTCTCTATGACATGTAAGTAAGGCCTAATTATAGATGATCAGCCAAAAGGGTCAAAAGCTAACTCGAATATGCAAATATTATGGATGTCCACCACTTCCCACTGGCTCCTGCAATTTTTCATATTACTAGTGGATCCATATGCCCTATTTCTAATAATACTCAAACACTCGAAAAAAAAAAGAAAAATGATCATTATATAGTTTCATACCACTTTTGTAGGGTACTAGGATGCGTGGATTGAATATAAACCTGACATTCGGCAATTATTTTAGCAAAAAGTGGTTGTTCTTACACTTCAACCTGTGTTTTCACCTAACAGGCAAAAAGTACATGTTTATATAACCATTTTGGTTCATTGAAAAGGAAAAAAAAGATTCACTTGATCATGACTCTTCAGAGACTCATTCTAATCAAGGCAAACTAAAAAAGAAAAAAAGACTCATTAACTTCATGATAATAGAGCAGATATTCCTTATGCTTGTAAAATGGCACAAACATACATTACAGTTCTCCATTCTACTAACTGAGATAAAGGCAGCTTCAAAATAGCGAAATCACCCCCCTCTAAATTTTCTGTGCAACTGAGTCAAAACGAGGATGTTTAACTAAAATATTTCCTCTTCTTTTCAGATAATGAGTTTATCTTGTGCCTGGATCTTGTTCTAAAGATGCAAATTTATGAGTAGCAGAAATTAAAACAAACAGTTAGTTTCGCTTGACTATTAGGCATAACCTGCCAATGATAACCGCATCGCAAACTCAATGCATCCAAATGATAACAGCATTAAAGTCACGCATCTGGAGTATTTAAAAACCATATAATAAACAATTTCATAAAGTTTAATATGCCAAATTCATATCTCAAATTTCACAATGTGATATCTATGATGAGATTCATTTCACTGGTTCCCATCATTTTATTTACAAGCCACGTACAGAAAATTGGAGGGGTTAAAAGGCTGAGAAGAACTGACCAGAGACATCTTCCCTGCCACGGAGTCTTTGCAAAACCTGCTTGGCCTCAAGCATGCTGTCCTTTACTCACTAGCCACCTTGGAGACTCAGGCAAGTAAAATATTGTCAATATGAAATAAATGAGAGAGGGAATAGAAAGGACCCCAAGCATCAATCTCCAGCTGGGTGAATCCATCAAAGACATCCCAAAAACCATGCAATATGAAATGAACATTCCACCAGAGCCCGTAAACTGAGGCAAAGTATTTAATAAACCCCTTATTTCAGGTGGTGCAGTCTCTGATATATAGACTGGAATAAGAGTAACTGCTAAACCAATTCCAAACCCATCTAAAAGCCTTGCCAAGAGCAGGACATAAACATTTGGGGACCACAACATAACAAGACCGCTAGCAAAATAAAGGACGGATGAGATTATAAGCATGGGACGGCGGCCAATCCAATCTGCTACTGCACCGGAGAATGTAGTAATCACAGTGGCACCAATAAGTGACATGGCCACAATCAGCCCTTCTATAGTGGGTTCACTTTCTAAGTTGAATTCCTTCTTTATGTACATAATAGACCCTGTTGCAACAGAAAGAGTAATGTTTTATGATAGTTATGCTGCACAAGTTTTAATAATGAAAAAACCTAACTGAGTGCATGGATTATGAGGAGGAGTTCAATCAACAAATAATGACAATTAAAAGCACATAATTGATCATCTTGAACTTGATCGACTAAATGAAACACATCATAAAACTAGAAGTAAAACTGAGATGTAATATATAGTATACATGTATATATATGTATGTGTGAAAGAATGAATTACCAGCGATAGTAGCGTTATCCCATCCTTGCAATAAGTTACCGATTGCAGCAGCAACAGCTACAAACACGGAACCACTCATCTTTCTCGTATATAAACTGCGAACCTACCTATAGTAGTGATCACTCCTGAGATTACCTGCAATAGAATATCCAAGATTACAGATCAAAAATCAGACCCGTTTCCCTCTGCTGAACAGATTCACACAGACCGCAACTCTTTAATCCCTCTAGGCGGCAGTGAAAACCCTCACCAAAGTATTTGATTAATCAAACCGTTTTGATCGCGCTTCAAATAATATATAAATAAATATATTTTAGTGGCAGGCAGTAATCATGAATAGAATTAGTAAAGTTTTAGGTAAAACAAAGGCACAAGTTATTGGGATTTGGAAAATCTAAACAAAGAATGAAATTAATTTGTTACCTTCTTTTCGGGGACAAAGGGACTCTGGGAAGGCGAACAGTTACTCAAATATCAGATACAGAAATAGCCATAGCTTCTGCAATCCCTTTCTTCTAAACTGGGCAGTTTTGGGCTTTGGGGTAGTAGGCTTCACATTAGTACAAAATTTTAATAAACAGAATTTAGAGAAGAAAAAAAAAACACAAGTTCGTTTGGTTCCAAGGAAAAGTTAATATATTTAACTGCCGCTCGCTCTGCGACACCTGCCTGCACCTTCTTGATCCGACGTCATTTGCTTTGCTTCGCCCACGGAATGCAGTTCAAAAACCCTCCCCTCCCACTCCAAAGAAAAAAATAAATAGAAAAGGAAAAATTGTTTTATCATTATGATATGACAGAGCTTTTGCTTTGGTGTATCACACAACGACGCCTTACCTTGCATTCGCATGTATCTATCTGTTTATTGGCAAACGGGTAAAGTGAACAATCAAGAACAGAGGAGGAAAAAGTAAAAAATAATACAATTTCTTATAATTGTTCGAAAAATCATTAATCAAAACTTTCCATATTTTGTTTTAAATAAAAAAAAAAACGTTAAAATAACATACCGACAGCTTTACTTTATTTTAATTTTTTTGTTGAGGAAATTAATGAAATTGTAACGGTGATAGAAGAGAAGAAAAGCAATTTCAGATCGTAATAGTATAAAAATAATAAAGGAGACGAGTCCAAATCAATGAGTGATAGTAATCGGTTTCAAATCAGTCCAAGTTCATTACATAGGAACACCGGTTACAGACAAAAGAAAACAGTCTTTCATTCGCCGTCTGTCTAACAGTTGATAACATAAAGCATCAACTTGTTTGAAGAATGTATCATGCAAATGCAAAGCCCAACTGTAAAAGCAACCCAACTCATAGTTTGTTAATGTACTGCTGTCGGCAAGGCTGGATAGAGAGGGAACACAAACAGAGTATTTATCTACCAAACCCAACTTGGGCCAAGGTTGTCTCTGCCTTTCCCTATGAAAATAGTACTACTGTGCATACCCTTCACAACCACCAATTTGATTCACTTCATTTTAAATAAATGGGAGAGGTTGAGTTGGGGTGTGAATCCGAGAAACAGAGGAATATTCTCAATTCTCATCATGTGGTATGTTTTTTTAATGACAGCATTGTTTTTCCTAATAACTAGATGACATAATAGTAGGGTAATAATTTTCAATTGAATTGCTTGAGATTTGAAACAAGTAACTTTTTTTTTTTTTTTTTTTTTTATGGCAGATTTTGTATTAATGTCTTGATTTTATGCAGCGTGTTGCAATTTATTACCTTAAATACGTTGACCCAGTGTTCATATCATTTTTTTTTATACTTGAGTTTCATATAGAATCTCTCCATTCTAAATCTTAATAAATTCAAAAATTTGATAAATTGTCAAAAGATAATAAATAATTATACATTCCTAATAAGAGAGTGAGAATATAACTCATGACTTTATGTTACCCCGTCAACCACTATTAAATTTATCTTTTTTGTTCTTTGATTTTTGATTTCAAAATATGTTTAAGTTTCATTTTAAGAATTTTTTTGAAAAAAAAAGGATACAATTATTTAATGCTTGAAAAGTAAAATTTTACAAAATTAACCCATTTTTCACATGAATAATTATGGTCTTGTCAAATTATAAACTTGGTGGAGCAGAGCTCTTTTCAAAACAAATTTTTAATTTTAAAATGCACATAATATGCTTTTGGCAAATTATTTATTTTAAATTATTTTAATTTTTTTTAAATTTAGATTATTATATTTAAATGTATTTTTACAATTTTTAAAAAATTAATTACAAAATTTTTAAAAATATTTTTTAAAAAATTATATCTGAGAATCAGTAAGTAAAGACGTTTGTTGGACACTGACAGTGACTCTTTTGGGCCCAATGATTATGGGCTCAATACGGTTCAGGTTAGGGCTTCATTATGGGCTTAAACTCTGTCTTTTTGGTTTCTACAGTACTAAATTCTAGTCCATCCCGAACCTCGGTTGACGGTTCTTTTAATTTTTCAAAATTGGCTTTCTACTCACGCGAAAAAGTGTTTCGACTCTGTTTTGGGCCTTTTATTCATACTGGAAACGTGGACGTATTGAGGGCAAGAGAAGTTCATTCATGGCGTCGAATATGTACATCAAACCCCCCCATAAACGTATCAAGAACGTCTCTCTCTGGAGTCTGGACGTACAAAAACCACAATACAGGTTTGATTCAAATGGTTTCTCTGTTGCAGAGTTCCCTGAGAAGTTTACGTTGAATTCAAGATTTATATAAAAAGGATCTTCGATACAGAGTTGTAGGAATGTGGGTTCCGACCGAATAGAACAGTTTGAAAGTGAAAAAATATTGGGAAAATAAACGAAAATGAAAGAGTTTCAAGGGAGGCTATGTGAGGAGTTCTCTGCCGGGTATTATGGAATTTGCACAGTCGGCGGAATGTTCAGTGCTGGTGCTACCCATCTTGCAATCACTCCTCTTGATGTCTTGAAGGTCAATATGCAGGTAACTTCTTGCATTCAATATCATCGATTTTTTGTTTTGGGTTTTTCTTGAAAACCAATGGTTTCATCTCATTTCCGTTTCCTCTTTCTTGGGTGGTGTTTGGGGTTGTCTGTTTGCTCAGAATGTAATATAATTTGAGAAATTTGAAAGCTTTGATGAGACATTCTTGGTAGGTTCTGCTAATCTCATATGTCGTTTTATTCCGGTCCTTTGGTAGGAGTTGTCATTTTGTTTTGAAATAAAAAAGTGTAAGAACAGATATTGATGGTTATGTTCAGGAGGAGGGGGAAGAAGTTTTTGTCAGTTGAAATTTCACGTGTCAGGAGTATCCATAATGTAGAATTAGGTTACTTTGTTTAATGGGAAGCAATATATTCTTTTAACTTTTCTCTTGAATCTCTTGGTTGGTTATTTTCCTTACTAAAGATAATTGACTACTACAAAATTTACCCTTTTTTTTTTATAAACAAATTCCACTTCATACTGTAGCCAACCCCAAGTCAATTAAGTCTTCATTGAATTTCACTAGTTTTTGTCTTCATAGTTCACACATTCTTCAATGGGTGTGTTTCTAAGCTAAATTTTCCAAACGCTAAAGAATTTTGGATCATTTCAATCATTATACTATTTTCTGATTTGTCTAATATAGTTTCTTAATTCTATTATTTTTGTAATTAATTCTACTTCTGCAATATTATGTCCTGGGCTGATTAGCTCATCCCCCCCCCCCCCCCCCCGGGCTTTTTTTTTGCTTCTTGAAACACCTATGTTTCTCATCAATTGTATTGTTTTATTGTTGTGCTTATCTGGTTATAATGTATTTACATTAGGTTAACCCAGCCAAGTACAATGGCATTTCATCAGGTTTCAGTACCCTGTGGAAAGAACAAGGCCCTTCTGCTCTTTGGAGAGGTTGGTCTGGCAAATTATTTGGATATGGTGTTCAAGGCGGATGCAAATTTGGTCTCTACGAATACTTTAAGAAGCTTTACTCTGATGTGTTGGTAGATCATAACAGGAGTGTTATATTCTTTGTCAGTAGTGCATCTGCTCAAGTATTTGCTGATGTGGCTCTCTGCCCATTTGAAGCAGTTAAAGTCCGTGTTCAAACACAATCCAATTTTGCCAAGGGCTTGATTGACGGGTTTCCAAAAGTATATGCAACTGAAGGACTTTCGGGGTAAATTATGCAAAATAGATTATAATCTCCCGACTTCCCTTTTTTTTTTATATTTATTATGCCCATCTCCCATTATTCTGAACATGGAGCCGACTTATACTTGATTGCAGATTTTACAGGGGACTTTTTCCACTCTGGGGTCGTAATCTTCCATGTAATATCACTACTTCACTGCAAATTTTCAAAAATTTCATTCACTTGTTTTGCAGATGTCCTAATTTGTATACTTTTTCTTACTGGTCGATGCATATGAAAACATCATAATCTACTTTGATATCGCCAGTATGGTTAACAAGCTAGAATTATGCGTCAATTTGGAATTTTATGTTATTTACTATAAATACTGCCCCTTTCATACACAATCTATGTTGCACAGCCCTGTTAATCATGTCCATTATGTACTAGTTGGGAAGGACTATTGCATTCAACTAAATAGGACGTGTGACATATCGTAACAGCAACTATTGTAAAATACTTGTGCAACTATATTCCTTTGTAGTTTGCAAAAGAATGGCCATTAGAAGTTGTCATTTTGATTTTTTGTGTGAGAGTGTGGGCAGGTTGGGCTGGGGGTGTCAACATTGCCAGAAGTTGTTATTTTTAATATTCACTTGAAAAAACCACATGGTGTTGTTGTGGCCTTGACGATAGTCGATAGGTACCCAGTCAGTCAGCACTTCAGGTCAATGTTAGTGCATGGAAATATGGAACGTGTGTTAATCTTGCACTCGTATACCTCCCAGAATCACAAATCTTTCTAATCCCAGCATATTTCAAGGCACAATGTCTTCCTCATTAAATGGGTAGACAATGGCTAGGATGCCTTTCCCAGGCATTCAGAGACGTGAACGGGCATATATTCTTCCATCAATCCAAAAAAAGAAAAGAAAGAGAAGAAGGTAGCAGATATGAACTTGGTCCGCATTCGTTGCTTTGCAAAATTATGACTATATCTCTTAGTTTATAATAGTTAACTATTCAAAGAGCACGTATTAAATTTTTGCTTTCATAGTCTGTTAGAAGAACATCTCTTCTTTTTATCTATCTATCTATCTACTTATATTTTAAAATATTGCAGTCTCTATGATAATGTTTTCGACATTTGAGCACTCAGTGGACATGATATATCGCAAAGTTATTCAAAGAAGAAAGGAAGATTGCTCAAGAGCCCAACAACTTGGCGTGACATGTCTAGCTGGCTATGCAGCTGGAGCTGTTGGTACTGTGATATCTAACCCCGCTGACAATATTGTTTCTTCTCTCTACAATCAAAAGGCTCATGGTGTGCTTCAGGTAGCCTCTGAACTTCTTTGGTTCAATTCCAGATTGTTACATCAAAAGTATCAATTGCATTAGTTTTTTCTTATGTTGTCTATCAGGCTGCAAAGAACATTGGGCTTGTTAATTTGTTTACTAGAAGTCTTCCTATTCGAATCATGTTCGTGGGGCCTGTTGTGACTTTGCAATGGTTTTTCTACGACAGCATTAAGGTGTTTAATGGACTGTAAGTACATTTCTCTAACTACTCAAATTTGTGGGGAACTACATGTGGCTTCACCATCAATTACAAAGCCAAATGCTTTAGCAGTTGCAACACACAGTCAAAGTTTATCTACTTTTATTTTTTTAATTTAGTGACCAACCTTGTCCCCTAAATCCTAATCTTTGATCTAGGAATGCTAATATGTTCGCTGACAATTCTGAAGTGGGAGGAACTGCAAATTGTCCCTACCACATAAATATTTGTGTGTATTAAAAATGTGCCAAATCATTATTATTTTTTTATTTTTTTTTGAGTAATCCTAGGGAGACATTGATGTTAATATCTAAAATGAAGATACATGTTTGCAAGTTTCATTGTTTAGAATAGTTGCAGGATAATGAAGTACCATCACATGCAGTATTTGGGTTTGCTTTGGAAATAGATGATTCCATCTTGTTTCTATGACATTTGAAAGCTCTAGTCCTTCAAAAGGGGGAAAGAAGATTAAACAAAAAAGAAAAAAGAAAAGAAAAGAAGAGTCACTGCAGAAAAGATTATTTATAAGGGAAAAGAAGCTTAGCACAACGCATGAATTAGATTAGGGTTTGCAAAGCCTTCAAACCATAAAAGACCACAAATTAGGGCTTTTTGATCGTATATATTGCAATCCATTTTGGCGCCATTTTTGAATGGTAATATGGTCCTTTCACTATTTCCGTTAACCGCGTCAGATGAATTTCAATTTCAAAACCAAAAGGGGTGTGTTTGTTCACTTTTAAAGATTAAGGGGGTTAAGTAAAAAAAGGGGCAAACCACAAGGGGTGTCAAAGTAATTTACCTTTTTTTTTTAGTAGTTATCCTGCAAGAGATATTTGATGGGTTACAGGGTAGACTTACATGAAAAATTACCTATAAAAGAATGCTATCGAGGCAAAATGTAGTTAATTTAAATGTTGTGTATAAATTACTTGAGTTTCTTCTTTTTATGGGATGGATAAATTCTCCCTAGATGTGCCATTCAGTCTGATTAATAGAGGTCCTTTATATTTTCATTTTATGTTATTCTAAATATAATTTATTCTTGGAAATTTTTTAGTCCTACTAGTGGAGGGCTTAGCAGAGATATGGAAGAGGCTAGCTAATGAGCATGGGGATGTGCAGAATGCTGAAACAGCTGCTGAGTCAGGTCAAACTTTGCAACCATGTGGTATCCATCTATAAGGCAATTCCTATTACCCTACAAAACAATAAACATAAACATAAATTGATGGCTGTACCAAGATGCTATAGTGAGGGAAGCTTGTCTAGATTTTCTCCTTTATGATTCTTCTTTCGTATTGCTGTTCATAGCTGGTAACATGGTTTATCTTAGTTCAGTTTTTGTTTAAAAGTGTTATAACTGGGCTGCATGAATTGGTGGTCCCATTTTATAAAGATGTTGTCATTTGATTGTGGAGATGTACACATACATGTTATGTTTTTGAGTAGCAGCAAATGCGAATGCCACAATAACCCCGGAATATACAGTTTCTATTGGATATGACTAATGTCTGGTTTTGTTAATATTTATAGCCTTGTATGAATTAGGACTACCATTTTAGTTCTCATTATTAGATGATCTCTCACTATTGGTTTCATAGCATGCAACCTTTTCCATGAGCAAAGAATATGCCTATGCATGGTACTCATTGCTGAAGAATGGTCCCTACTGAAATGCTTTTATCATGAGAGAGATTAAATTTTGACAAGTCTTTGTTGCTGTTAGTAATTGATATTGTTGTGTTGTTACTAACAGATGTGAAACCAACATTTTGTAGGCTTGACTATCAGCCAAATGGTTGGATCAACCTTTGTTTTTTAATAAATGATTTGATTGGGCGAACCTCCTTTCGACTAACTAGAATCACCTCACCCACCCACCCACCCATTTGATGTTATTATATTTGGTTAAAATAAATAAAGTTTAAGATATACAAGCTGATTGGAGACTGTCAATTGCTATATTTGTCCATCCATAGGTCTGTTTGTCTTTTTTTTTTTTTAAATTTTTGCCCTTTTCATTTGTCCCCTGGAACTGTTTTTGGTTTGCAACAGAGCAAGCTAACATATTGCTCTGTATCTCTCTTTGCTTTTCATTAGTAAATTGGGCATTAGAAGAAAAAAAAGAAGCTTATTTGAGATAGCAGGATACTGCCTTTGGAATTGCATTTTCTTTCTTTGTACCAAGACAATTAAGGAATAGAAAAATGCTTAATTGAGGCAGGTAGAGTAGATACTGTGCTTGGAGATTTGGAATTTGGGTGGATGTTTCTTCTTTCTCTTTTTTAACCGACATAATATAAAAAAATAAATAGTGTGTATAAGCTGATTTATGATACCCAATTTTCTTCTTATTATTTAAATTCTTTATGAAATTTAATTGGAACACCACTATATAACATTTTTAATAAACACTAATTTTCTAATTTTAAAATGTGAAAGAATTCATAGCTGTTTCATCCTTGTTACACAAGTAATCTAAGGCTGTAGTGGTCAAAGCGAATTATATGTAGACGTAGTCAACTTGCTAACCTTCAAGTTTCAATCAACTACAGAATTGTGTTGATGGATCCCTTTGCTTCAACCGGCAGCTCATCAGTTGACAAAGTCTTTGGGGGGAGTTTTGAGTTCAGAGGATTCAATAAATTTTAGAGAAATGTTTTTGTTATTTAAGCGTTTGCTAAAAATTGTGTTAGAAGTGATTTTGCTTTTTATATTATATATTTTAGGTAATGTGCAAGGTGGTTGGCTCAAACGTATGACACTAGTTTTTTATTTTTATTTTTTTGAGGTTGGTATGGCAGGTTATTCTAATTTTTTAGATTCTGTTTGGTAGTTCCATCAAAAAACAATATTTCACCATTGAAATAAAAATCTCAAAAAAATAATATTTTGATACTATAGCATAGCTAAAATTTAGTTTTAGGAAAATTAAAATAACCATTTTTTTTTGGTTTTTGGTATTATGATCTCGCCATAATTTCATAGCAAAACTACAAAGATTAAGTTTTATTTATTAATTAATTAGCCTCACGATAAATATGATTGATAAACACCTCCAAGTCTTTTTTTCTAATAATATTGACATAATCATTTAAAATATTATGAATCTTCCATAAACTCTCTTTATTTTTTCACAAAGCATTAATAATAATTATAGAATTACCTTCAATATCAAAACACTTACATCCTGAGTATCAATTCTTGTCAAATATTCTCTGATAAGTAAAGCTTCCAATAAAGAAATTGAAATTGCTCCTTTATATTTTAAAATAATTATTTAATGAGACCGTCACACTAAATTATTATGTGATTACTTCTTACAAAAATGTAAAATTTTCATGTTTTGTTAATGAAGACCATCACACGATAATGTAACATAATATCTCATAAGATAATTTTTTCGTACTTTAATTATGTTTGACCCCGCTTGACGCTTCCTCTAGGAAAAAGTGGAATAATATATAACACTAATTATTAAGGCGAGAGAATGTGAACTTCCAAGATACCACTATCATAATGTGCTCCTTGCGATTAGCCAATCGGCTTCCGTTGTCCGATGATAATGATACAAATTGTAGAAAATTGACTTAATTTGATAGAGTCAATCGGCTAAATTATCTTTAATTTATATTTTTAATTGTATTTTGAATATGATATGTTAAAATACATAGTAATTTCAAAATTATATTTTATAGAAGTTAAAATTATTATATCATAACATAACGTATTAAGAAAACAAATCGAAAGTTTATAGCATTTTCCAATTTGATGATGTTATTGTAATCCAAACAGTGCGGCCATTGGAAGGTAAAGAAATTCACATGAAATTGGGTATTATTAAGTATAATTTTATCCATTAATAATTAATGTCTAAATTAGGAAGGTAATATCTGTCTATTTGTCAGTTTTTGTGAATAAGTCAGTTTAAAAAATAACTGGTTAAAATTGATGGGACAATCCGAAAATTGGGTCTCATCTCAAATATTGGAGTTGGAACCACCATGCCCGTAGACTTGTAGTGCATAATACATTATTATTCTCATCTTTCCTTGAAACCGCATTGATTCAAATTAATCTGTTTTTTTGTTTTTCATTAATAATACTAATTTGACTTTTGTAAATCCACCTGATGTGATTTAGATCAGTGAATGTATGTATGTATTGTATACTTTTTATTTTATTTTATTTATTTAAGTATAACGATGAAAAAAAATAATTATTTTAAATATGAGAGCGATATGAAATTGACATTTTAATTTATTGCGTAAATTTTTTTTTTTATCACTTTATTTCGATTTATGTACTATATATCAATAATACAAAAAAAAAAAAAATTGATATATCAACTTAATTTGTAGAATTGATTTATTAAATGATATATCAATATATTTTTTAATTAATAAATGTATTTTATTTAAATTAAAAAATAAAATTAGGATGAATAATATTATCGGTAAACTAATCTACCTGGCATTACTCCAATACAGATTAGCTAAAAAAAATAAATTGTGGTGGTCTGGGTCTGGTCCTCACTCGCTTCCGAATTTGATATTTCTCGGCAGCCACCGTCTCATAAAAAGAATAAAACACCACCTTCTTCTCAGATTAATAATTAAATAAGTATGAGACCGCGTGGAATACCCATTACCATCATCCTCCTCCACAACAACTCTTTGACTCTCTCTCTCTCTCTCTCTTCATTTCATCTGCCTGGTACTCTCTCTCTCTCTCTCTCACTTATTATTTATATGACTTTATGTAATATATACATACATGTATCCATATGATCACTCTTAATTCTTTTCTGTAATTTTTGCTTTTGTTCATTATCCAATCCTTGTTTAGAGTTTGTAAATAATAGCTTGACTGATGATAATTAGTCCGATCTGATGCGATATTCTCTTATTTTTTAGTTAGATTTGTTGTACGTGTCTCTTTTCGTTAGCTAAACGAAGAAAAATGCTGCCTTTGCCTCTGTCCTTTAATATTCTTAATTTTTGATCTGACATTGGGCCTTCTTATGTTAACCTTTTCAGTTCTTTAATTGATGAGAGGATATTGGATGAGGAACTTTTTCAAGTATTGAGAGGGGAATTGTGACCGTTTCATGGGCAACACATGCCGTGGATCTTTCAGAGGAAAATATTTTCAGGGCTACAGTAAGCCCGAATACCAATCCAATTCCAAAAGGAACACTTCTTCTAGTCATTCTAACAATTCCGATCACTCACCCGCCAGCTTGAACTCTCAACACCCCGTCGCCGCCCAAGAATTCTCCAACGATAACCCAAAAAAGGTAAATAATTTACACCCCGTCAATTCAGCCAAAGACAGCATCATGAGACGCGGGAACGATAACCAATCTTATTTTGTATTGGGTCATAAGACTGCCAACATTCGTGATCTTTACACATTGGGCCGTAAATTGGGGCAAGGACAGTTTGGTACTACTTATTTATGCACTGAGATTTCTTCAGGCATCGAATATGCATGTAAATCTATCTCCAAGAGGAAGTTGATTTCCAATGAAGATGTGGAGGATGTTAGGAGGGAGATTCAGATAATGCATCATCTGGCGGGTCACAAGAATATTGTCACGATTAAGGGTGCTTATGAGGACCCTTTGTATGTTCACATTGTGATGGAACTTTGTAGCGGGGGCGAGTTGTTTGACCGGATCATTCAGAGGGGACATTACAGCGAAAGAAAAGCAGCTGAATTGACCAAAATTATTGTAGGGGTTGTCGAGGCATGTCATTCACTCGGGGTTATGCATAGAGATCTAAAGCCTGAGAATTTCTTATTGGTTAACAAAAATGATGATTTCTCTTTGAAAGCCATTGATTTTGGACTCTCAGTTTTCTTCAAGCCAGGTAAAAGAGAAAAAAATAAATTGACTGTACCCTTTTCTTTACACTTTATATATTCTTTCCATGATGAGGAATATCCTAATGAACTAAAGCACACATTTTTGTTATGCACAGTTTGTTTTCTTAAAAGTTTTCATTGGATCCATACAGTACCTTTAGTGTTGTTTTGCGCAGCCTGCATTTTATAGTAGAAATCTTGACTGCCTCCTTTTTCTTTTTCTTTTTTCCTTTTAAAGTAAAATATGCTAGTTGTAGACATTAGACCAAGAGCTAAATTCTAATTCTGTAGGTGTTTTTGTGTTTGGTTGTAAGATTTCATTTAATGTACAGTCAAACTATACTGGTTTCAATTGGAAGGTTTGTTTAGTCTTACATGCAGCTTGCTACTTCAGGTCAGATTTTTACTGATGTGGTTGGAAGCCCTTACTATGTCGCTCCTGAGGTGCTTTTGAAGCATTATGGACCGGAAGCAGATGTGTGGACAGCAGGGGTGATACTGTATATATTGCTAAGTGGTGTACCACCCTTCTGGGCTGGTATGTGTGTTTTGTTACATTAGACCAATACATGCTTTCTTCTATTTTTATACCTAAATACTGACAACTAATTCCTATCTGAGTATTTGTACTTCAGAAACACAACAGGGGATATTTGATGCTGTATTAAAGGGACACATTGATTTTGAGTCTGATCCATGGCCCGTGATCTCTGCAAGTGCGAAGGATTTAATCCGAAAGATGTTATGCTCTCGACCTTCAGAACGCTTAACTGCTCATGAAGTATTATGTATGTTTACCTTTCTCGGTTTACCTGTTAAGGGATCTGAGTTAATCTTTTAGGCCATCTAAGCTGGATGGATTTATGGAAGTGGCTTCGTGTTGTCTTGAGTCTCAACTGTTGTGACACCCAAATACTAAAAACCCCTCAGTAAATTTGTTTGAAGCAACCACACTCGAATGCTATGTTAAAGCATGATTATGTGAAGGGCTGTATAAGCATTCTGAGGGACACACTGGGCATTAACTGTAATTACGGGACTGCCAAAGTACTACAATAGAATTTCATGTGTGTCTTGAATAATCCTTTGTGTCTTCAGAAGGTTCCTCAGAACCAAAGTATCCACCTTTTATTAACCATGTGAAGTATTGAGAATGTGAGATGGTGAAAGCGGAAATGAATTATAGTCAATTCTGAATTTCTGCTTAGATGATACATTTTAATGAAAGTATGTAAGCAATTTGAGATTCAGAAGTCAGAAGTGGACACAGTACTACAGTAGATTTTTCATTTCTGTCTTGAATATTCTTGCTTGTCTTCAGAAGATGCCTCTGAACCAAATCATCCACCTTGTATTAACCCTGCAAAGAATTAAGAATGTGAGAGAGTGAAAGCAGAAATGAATTATAGTCAACTCTGAATTTCTGCTCAGATGATACATGTTAATGAAAAGATGTATGCAATTATAGGCACAGGCTGTGATTTATTGTGTTAGTTGCACCTTAAGGCTGTTGAAGTAGGTTTAGTGGTAACTCTGAAAGTCGTTTCTTTTATTATTTTTTGCCTTTATTTGTTGTTTAATCAACATCATGGTCGGTTTGTTTATGATTTTCTCATCACAATTCTATAGGTCATCCTTGGATTTGTGAAAATGGAGTTGCTCCTGACAGAGCACTGGACACAGCTGTTCTTTCTCGTCTCAAACAATTCTCTGCGATGAATAAGTTAAAGAAGATGGCTTTGCGGGTATGTACATGATATAAATATATAGTTATAAATTATACTATATGTCAGATGCTTTTCTCATTGAATGGACTGGGTGTCAGCATTAGTTAATTTGACATGTTTCTTTCCTTGTGTTTATCACCAATTTGGAAGCTAAATGAAAGCGAAAAATCATTATTTCTTAGAGAAAGTGTGCAACGAGATTACGACGCCTAACCTCAAAGATTTCAATGTGGAACCTCTTTGTTAAAATTATGCAAACAGACATATTTGATATATATATATATATATATATATATATATATATATGAATATCTATATGATTTATTAAATTGCATGTGAATATATGTTGAGTTCTTATGCTGGTGTTATATTGTCTTTTTATGTTTATTGTTTGAATAATCAGCCCTAGAGTAAACTTTAGAGGATCTATTCACTTCACTTGCAGTTCCGTTAAAAAAAAAATTCACTTAACATGCAGTTTGGCATTTTACTTGAGTTGTTGGTATGTCAACTTATAGAATTTTCCTTCTTTGAGACAAAAAATTGGAACTGTGCATGACAAGAAGGTCCATTGCTGCCTGGTTTGTGCCATCAGGTAATAGCTGAGAGCCTGTCAGAGGAGGAGATTGCTGGTTTGAGAGAGATGTTCAAGGCAATGGATACTGACAACAGTGGTGCAATCACATTTGATGAACTCAAAGCTGGTTTGAGAAGATACGGCTCTACCTTAAAGGATACCGAGATTCGTGACCTTATGGATGCGGTAAGGCATTTGTTTCCAAGTCAGTTTGGGGTTTCTCTTGTATGGTTCTGAGGTATATGCATTTGTTACTTTCATTTATTTTTTTTGTTTTTTTTACTATTTTTGTTTTAGTTTCCTCTTCTCTCTCTTTTATTTTTATAACTTCAGTTGATGTTTAGGTGAAGTTGACTTTGGTGTTCATTCATTAAATACATTGCATGCCTGATGCCCCTAAGCTGACTAACCTGTCTAGGTAGATTAGGAACCATGTTAATTTAATGTTTTCCTGAGTAAAGTTTAATGTTATACTGGTAGGAAATTTGGTGTTGTCTCTTGTCAGATATGAAATTCAGAAATTATAAATTGAATTTTTATGATGATACTTTTCTCCAGAATTTGGGTTGGATTTTACCAGCTTCATTCACCTCATGTAATGAAAAATTTCTTAGGGTGATGTTCTTCCTCCTTTTTTTTGGGTGGGGGGGGGGTTTGAAGGTGCTCTGCTTCCGGTATAACAAATTGCAATGATTTGCAGAATAGTACAACAACATGGACACACAGTTCCTATTCCTTTTCTTCTATTTTTTCACTGGAACATTCAATGACATAATTTCTGATGAATTTACTGTTGTGCGTTGCTTTCCTTTTTGGAGGAATTTCCTTCTTTGGAAGTTTGGAACTTTTGAAGATATCATCTGGTACTGGACAGTTGCGTGTGCACGAGGATTTTTATTGAATATTTAGATATTTTATGTAATCTTTTTGTTTTCTTGTGTAAAATATTTTATGCGTGCAAAAAATTTAGTTGATGATGTAGATGGTTAATTCCATTATGATAGATTCTTTTGCTCAGGGAACCTAGTAAGGTCACTTCGGTAGCTCCTGTCACATCCTCATAACTTTTGATCGAATAGCTAGTAAAAAGAAGGAAAAAAGGGACAAAGATGCACCCACTTTCTAAGTCATCATGGTAGGAAACCAATTGACTTGTTGATTATGATGTAATATGTGGACACTAACCCCTTTTATGGGATTAAGAATCACCTCACATTTTATACTGGAAATTTCCCCTGAATTTTGGATATGAGGATGACTGTCCATGAGGTTATTGTGCTTATAGTTTCTTTTCAAGTGCCAAATCATTTTTAAATTCCTGAGTTGTCATAGTTATTTTCAGGCTGATGTAGATAACAGTGGGAGCATTGACTATGGGGAATTCATAGCTGCAACAGTGCACCTTAACAAGCTAGAACGTGAGGAACATCTCATAGCAGCATTTCGATACTTTGACAAGGATGGAAGTGGTTATATCACTGTTGATGAACTCCAGCAAGCTTGTGCAGAACATAACATGACTGATGTTTTCCTTGAAGATATAATCCGAGAAGTTGATCAAGATAATGTAAGTTATTGTTTTTTGAGGAGGCAATGATCATTATTCCCTTTTCTATTATGAAAGAATAAGCCACAGGAGAAAGTCATTCTATGATTCCAGAGTAGTGCAGGTCTTGCACATAATAACCAATATTGACAGCTCTTCCCTTTTGTCTTATTTACTGGGAGTGGCAGTGGTTGGCTTTGTTATGGATCTCTGGAGTTTGTTTCTTAGTAGGAATTTGGCACATAATAGTAAACCTCAAACTTGTTGAAGGCTGGGTAATTTTTCAGTTTCAACATTTAAAATTTACTATAGGTGTGGGAGAAGCTAATTTCCCTTTTTATATTGGTTCTTATCTCTGCTGATTTTAGCAACTTTTGGCTTTTTGTTGCCTTGATACTGGTTAATTACCCTCAGCATTCTAACAAATGTCCTTTCTTCAGGATGGGACAATTGACTATGGGGAATTTGTTGCTATGATGCAAAAAGGCAATGCAGGGATTGGTAGACGAACCATGCGGAACAGCCTGAACATAAGCATGAGAGATGTGCCGGGAGCTCACTAGCTTTTAAATAGACACGTCAAGTACTGGTTGGTTTTTTTTTTTTTTTTTTTGGTGTGTTTTCAATTACACCATTCATTTGCTCTTCCTTTATGAAAAATGGTGGATCCCTCTTCCATTCCCAGAAAATCTCAAAGATGCAGCATGAACATAGTTGCATGCTTGATTTAGGAATATAAAGTAGAAAATGTCTATGACTTTCCGACCATCCATATTAAGGAACTAGTACAAGACATCAGGACGACTGATATGGACATAATCAGAGAGGTGTTGAAAACTAAGTCTACCATGGTTTTCTTTCTTTCCTTTTTTTACGAGTAACATGGATGGAGAGATTTGGAGAGGAGAAAAGATTGAGATTGAGTGATATACAAAGATCTTATTTTGATTTTTAAGTAGGAGAGAAAAGAAAATATTTGGAGAGATTTGGAGAGAAAGACCAACTGATAAAGATCACTTATCCAATCTCTCCCAAAGTGGAGATATGTGGAGAGAAATGAAACATTTTTATTGAATTTTTTAAAATGTCAAATATATCCTTAAATGTTTGTGTTAAAAATTAAGATTATTATAATAAAATGAATTTAAATGTCAAATACTTTATACACTTTCTTTTATTTTCTCTCCTATTAACTATTGAAGCAAGTGATAATTATTTTTTCTTCATTTCTCTCTTGAATATTCAAACAAGATGAAGACGAACACTTGCGCTTAGATAGTAATTCAGATATAATTTTTTGAAAAATATTTCTGAAAATTTTGTAATTAATTTTTTAAAAATTATGAAAATGTATTTAGATATGATAATCTAAATTTTAAAAAATTAAAAAAAAATTAATTTCAAAACGCGTATCTTGCGTTTTGAAATTGAAAATTTATTTTTAAAAACATAACCAAACATAAATTGTTTTGTTGTGTTTTCTTTTCTCTGTCTGTTTTTATTTTTCTTTTCTTTTCCTTTGTCTCTAAAACTTCTAAACAAGTTATTAGTGTATGGTATTGAGGTTATTTTATTATCATAAGAGAGGGTGGTGAGGATGCTCCAAAGCAATATGGATGCATGGCATCTCTAGCAGAAAGCAAGTAAAGTAATTGCTTTAAGTCTCACTTATGATGAAGACTCCAAATTTTGTGTATATCTATAGTACATTTGTATTAAAAGTCTAAGTATAAGGTGCATGAAACTCTAAACCCTATAAAAGAAAAGACCCCATATTTTATAAATATTTGTATTAAAAATAGAAGTATAAGGTGCATAAAACTCTAAATCTTATAAAAGAAAAGGTCCTATATTCCATAAATATCAAAATCAACGATTTTTTTTATAAATAATATATTGTACGGAAAAAAGAAAAAAACTGAAAAAAAATAAATCTGAATGGTCGGTAATAAATACAACCAATTCATAACTCATTTCTTTCACATCTACTCCTCGTCTCTTTGTCTCTCTCTCAGGGTTCCTTCTTTCTCTAATCTATCTCAATCTTTCTAATCAACTTAAGCATCATATAACATTGGGAGAATCAAATTACTATCTATCTCAATTTTTTTTTTCAACCAAGGTAAGTCTGTCATTTTTTTTGGGTTATTTTTATCATATATTATTTGTCTCATTTTAATTAAAAATAAACTAAAATAGTTCTACTGTGAAGATTTTTTTATTGTCTATTATGTAATTTTTAAATTTTAAATTTTTTATAATCTATTTGCTAAAAATATAGGTAAACAAAAAAAATGTGTGTAAAGAAACTTATTGTAATGCAACACAATTTCAAAAATATATATTAAAAAACATGAACACATTTAAAAGGTAGGCACATGGAGATGAAGTCTGGGGAAACAAAAAAGATGCATAAACAAAAGAAATTTTATAATTTAAAAAAAGTAAGTTGAAAATTAAGTTCTTAGTAGCTAAGAACTGGTGCTTAATTTGCTTGCAAAATTTTTTTAAACTAATTTTATTACTTATAACTCTTTTATATTAATAGATTTATTTAAAATTGTCGCTTTAAGCCTCAAATTCTCTTGAGCCGGTCTGCATGGTACATACCAACATCAGTATGTGCAGCAAAGGCAGAAGAGGAGATTATTTTTCTCGTTGAGTTGAGTTGAGAAACATCGAGAGATCATGAAATTCTATTTGTTTATTTTGAATGCAGGACATCTGTAGGTTGTGTAGCGAAGCCAGATTGGTGATTCAGTCACGAAGCCTGAAGGATATAATTTTTGGAGCATCCCTAGATTTGAAATTTTACCTGTGTCACAGAAGATTTGGATTGCAGAGGTTTAATGGTAGCATTCATCAATCATCCCTTAACATTGGTGTATAACTCAAGAAAATGTTTGTAAGCTTTGTGAACTCCCAGATTGTGGAGTGTTACAACTATTAGAGTTGCTATTTAAGTTATTTTTTGGGGTGTTCTTTATTTGGGGCTTTGTGCTTATTTTTAAAGGAAAAGGAAGTTGATGTACAATACTCTTCCCACGTAAGGCTCTGGATTGATGACTCAGGATCTAAATTTATTCACTAAATTAATGCATTTTTTTTGGGTTACCGTACCTACATAGATGAGAAATTGAGAGATATCTTTGGAAGTCGAAATATAAAAACCTGGCAGGACGAATGGCAAGTGGAGTTTTTATCTAGACAAGTCATCACAACTTGTAAAAAAAGGGGGAAATTTTAGACATTTAAACTTGTAGTGATCAGTGTGGTATAATATTCAATTCATTTTGTTTTAAATTATAAAAGCAAGGTGCGATTTTTTTGGTGCTGGTGCTGGTGCTGGTGCTGGTGCTGGTGCTGTTTTGGAGTGGCGATGTGAATAGGAATGTTTCTTTCATCATAGACCCATATGAAAAGGTTATGTTATGGTCGGGGTCAACTAAAACTATATGAAACTCAGAACCAAGAATGACTTATTTATGAATGCGAATACCTTGGGCTGTATTGAAGCAATCACTCACGGAATATGCAAATTGATGTATGAAATCCACATTTGACTTACATTTGGTAGGAATAGCTACAGGTACAGGCCTTCAAGAGGGTGCTGTGAATCGCATGTAGAGTTTGTGCTAGCTATTTTACAAATTTGATGGAGACAGGTGAATTTACTAATCCTATACCCAAACACGTGAATGCAACTGTTAGGGTGACCTTTACATTCAAAACCAATGTGTGTATATATATATATTCAATTCTTGAAGCCAAATTAAATTACAATTGCATACTAAGAGTAACAGCTCTATTTTCTTGTACTCCAAGCAGATGCTTTATTTATTTTGTCTGGAATTGTGAATGCCTCGGTTTGCACGCTATTGCGCCAAAACAGCAGTTTCACACGCTATTGTGATCTCCTGCAAAATGAAACAGGTAGATGTTAATAACCACTTCCTGATCTATAGATGGCCAATAGGTCTATAGAGAAGAGAATGAAACATCATGTTGAATAAACCTGTAACATTTAATTTTGGTGGCAATGAATTTATCAGATTGATCCGAAGAAGTTTAACACCTGCATATGCCACATTAGAATAAAACACAACAACTCATTTTTCTTTTTTCTTTTTGGATTCTAATTTTACTTTGAATTTTGATCTTGCTGGGGCATGTACATCTGTTGGTTTGAATTAGTTTTATACAGGTAATTTGACATTTTTATCTTCCCCATATTTTGAAATTTCGTCTAGTGTTTTGAACGCATAGCTGCTGCCATTTACTTGTCCAGAGGTCCACCCTTCATATACGGTATACCTGGACTCTTTCAGATCAAAACTCCCTGCCAATTTATTCAACTCAGGGACCTCGTATCTGGAAGTAACTATTAGCAACCCGACTCCAATCCTTTTCTTGATTTTTTAGCAGCCCAAGTGCCTTTTGAATCTAAATTGCAGACACAGTTCTACTATACAATTAGAACCTTCACTAACTTCCAAACAGATGGGAATCAAATCTACCTGCCAGTTATATGCTATGGTATGATATCCATATAAGGTTTATAAGTGCATGCCATCAAAATTCCAATTATTGCAGTCCTTGAACACGGTTACAAAGAGGTCAGCAGACTAAACTATCAATGTTGTCCAATCTTCTAAACAGCCAGAGTAAGAATTAAGACTAGTCCAAGAAAAGGCTAGCTTGGGTTCACATGCTCATCTATGAAGTTGTTGTGCAAGAAAGGATATCAATGAGAACCACCGAATCAGTCTTATCTCCCTGCAAATATCTACTAATAGAAAACCTAACTTGCTTGGGGTTGATAGATGGCTGCCAAAAAATGTTGGCTCAGAAATTTCAGTAAGAACATTGAAACATATGCAATTTCACTTACCTTCAACCCTGCATTACTTGAGAAGATGCATTTTGATGTGATAGCACTTCCCTGATCTAACAGCCATCCCACTTCACAACAAGTTTCATTATCCTCTCGTTCTTTCACTGAACACCATAATTGCTTTGGGAGTAATATGAGATTGCACTCATCTCTTTCTGACTTCCGCACGCTGTCATCAGACAGTTCTTGAAGGATGTTCTGGCATAACATGAAGATCAGGCAAAGGACTCATATTATATGCACCAAAACCAAGATCAGGGCCAGCAAGAAAAGAAAGGGGGGAAAATTAAAAAGGAAACAGATCAAGCAATGGAATTACAATATATGCATCAATGGCTTCAGTGATAAATAAGTACTTTAAGGCTGGAATTTTACACTTAATATAAAAGAACAAGGAATTGAACTCAATGGCTAGTTTAACGAATAGATAGTAGAGAAATTAACACTATGTGACTGTCTAAAAATTTCTTTAATTTCAAAGAGAATACACTTTGAAAACTTTAAGCATGGATAAGATAACTCAGAAGGATGTTTTATTGATTCCTCCAGCAGAAGAATGGAACTCCTCTTATGGCTATCTCAAGGAAAAAGTAAAGGAATTTCAAACCCGGCTACCATTTTACGCATTGCATTCTTGAGAGGTTCAACTGTTTTCCTGGGAGAATCAACTATTAACTGATCCCCACTAACATATATACTAACAACATATATTACGAGGAAAACGCTTTGGATAATCTGATCGAATTTTTCTATATTGATCAAACGAACAGCACCAACAACTAGACAAAATTGTGGTAGAAGAAGAATGATAGGAATCCTACATTGTGTTTGTATGACCAAAAGGTAAGGTAATTTCATAATTCAGGACACAAACATTTTAGAGAATTCAGGGTTCAAATTTGAGTTTTTGACAACATTATCTCTTGGAAAATTATAGAACTCACATTCTCAGAATTTTGGAAAGTGGCAACAGCATTAAGACCCTGCCAAACACCTGTAACTTGAGAACTACTCAAGGCCTCAGTGGAAGCAAATGCAGAATCACGGATGGCGCATCCACCTAGCTGCTCCCCATTTCTGAATGGCCCATACCATTGCTCACAAAAGATTTTGATATTCTTTAACACCAATTTATTAGTCTTCTCAACACGGACAACCTGTATTATCCGCACACGCGACTCCCGATTTCGAGGATCAATCAGACAGTGCTCCAACTCCAATAATCTATGATCCCCCATTGGCCAAACTGCCACATAACATCCACTGCTAGATTGATATGCAAAGGCAGAGACACTGTTATCAGCGCCTCCTATATGCCTCTCATCAACGCTGTGGCGTGTTGCAGCATCGGCTTCGCATCCAACGGTTGGAAGTAGCTTTATCAATTTGTATGTAACAGAAAAATCGTCTGGTTTAGCAAGAGTCGGGCACTGAGTCTGCCAATCGAAGACCTTAACCTCCCACTCCCTGTAAGCTTCAGGTACAACATTCTCGGGAAGTTCAATAGGATTCCCTTCGCTCGTGAAATCTGCTCCATACCCATCCCATTCACCCGACAGGTTTCTTGCAAATTCGAACCGATCTGTTAAAAAAGAGAAGAAAAAAAAAATCAAGCTTAATTAACCGACTAAGTTAAAGAAGCAAACTTCGAGCAGATAAAGTAGTTTGGGAGACGGGAAGGGAGAAACAAGAAAAAAGTACTGGTGATTGTAGAGTCGGAAGTGAGGCTATTGTTGTGCTTTTGAAAATCAACAGCATCAACATCTGGAGCAGTGGAGGAACTCGCAGAGATGGTGAATATTGGAGAATTGGAGTGAATAGGAGGGTGATGAGAGAGAAATAGTGGATGAAGTTTGAATGGAGTGGGGTTGGGGTTCTTCTGAAGCTTTAATAAAGAGTGAAAAGTGAGAGGAATTAGGGTTGGTTTGTGGGAGAGGGAGACGATGTTATTTGAGGATAAAGCCATGAGTAACCAGAGAAGGAGAGAGAGAGAGAGAGAGAGAGAGAGAGTTGGGGTTTTAACATTCAACGAAATCAATTGAAGAATATTATTGAGAGTATTGACGACCTCAGTCTTCTAGTCCTGTCATAATTAACGTAAGGCCTCGTTTGTTTATAACATAAAATTATGAGAATAAAAGAAAAACCACAGAAGTAGAGTAGTTGGTTTGTCAAGACTAATTAATAATACCTTTGAACCCACTCATATTTTGCACTTGTAAAATTTATAACCACACCATACACAAATCATCAATTTCTACATTAAAGGGTATAGTTAAATTTTTTTTTTGGAAAAGTACCCCCAAATAAAAAATAAAAAAATGAGAGGAGACAATTGTCCCTTCTAGGCCCCATCCATGGCCTCCTCCTTGAACTTAAGCAGATACTGTGGGACTAGCTGATGGTGGTGAGTCCCAAACTTGTAATGCTTTTGAATCTGAATTAACATCTTGTTTTGGTGTGAACTTGCATTATCATGCATATTCATACATGTCCCTAAATTAAACCATGGAAAAATGAGAGATCATTTGCCTTCTCTCTAAATCATATTTTCTCTCTTCATTCGTTTTATTTTACTTAGTTTTTGGTGTCCTTTTGATGAGCCAAGATTATATATCGGCAATATAATGGAGTTGATTGGTTTGCACATGCACATAATCTCCCTGGGATAGCAAGCCTGTTGGAAAGTTCTCTTGATCTACACACATTAATTCCAGCCCACATGTATTTTTATTAACATTCCTAGAATATATTGGGCTTTCAATTTTTTGTGGGAAAAAAAAAGTAAGAAGATGATATGCATTATCAGCTGTAGTTGAATTTAATTTCAGCCTGATGAATTCTTCCCAGAATACTTCTCCAACCCTGTCAATTTTGATGCATCAGCAAAGAGGTCTTTCATGCTGAATCTCAAAAACCGTGAAAATGCTGGACTTTGGCTTTGTGGGAAGTGAGAGTGGGTTTGAACTTCAATTTGTGGTTGAGAAAGCGTGGGCGCCGGAGAAGATGGTGTTGTTGGTCAAAAGCATTACTCCTAGTATTCACACAGTGTTGGTAAGAGTTACTATTATGTTGTCCCTCAGTTATAAATATTACTGAATTATTTACAAAAGCGTGATGGAGTACCCTTTTTGTTGGATATTGCCATTGCATTGCCATTGCCATTTAAATGCAGAGGCAAAGCTTTGTGACTATAATTTGCTCTTTTTGGCAGAACCTTTGATGTATATTGCTTTAGGCAACTTGTTATTTAAGTTGTTCAATTCATCTACCAAACTTGATTTAACACTAAAACTAAACATTTATTTTTTAAATAATTAAATACTGAATGATGCTCTTTTTTTTTTTTATTACAGCAAGAAAGAGCACCCACAAGTCAAAACGCCTAGAGTCCCTGGTGAATCCAGCAACCCCCCATGACTAAAGAAAAGCAGAATGGAACTAACCTAAATAGAATTGGACTATATAATAACAGAGTGTAACAAAAATCAACTTACAATTACATGCAAAACTTACACACATAATAGAATAGAATACGGGATCGAAAATTACAAAAAAATTTAAATAATCATAAAACCCACCGACACCCAACTAGCTATGATGCTAATTAACCCTACCATTTCGATTCCCACTCCCAGACCATCTTCTCTGCTTTTGTTCATTGTTCGTTCCTATTCTCAGCACCAGAAGAAGAAGAGGACATCCTTAAAATCCATCCCACAAACCCACATGAATATAAAAAAAAAATAAAAATAAAAATGAAGTATATATGGCTGGCTGGCATACAACAACAGACAACATAAACTAGCTTGATCTGAACAACTTTGAATATTATTCCATTGATCAAAGTCCTGGCCTTCCATTTTGAATCCTGATCAATCAATCAATTAAGTTTGGGCTTGGATTCTCTTTCCATCCTTGAAATTCTGGGAATAATCGCATTGCGGAAGGCACATATTTTCAGAGCCGATGAGCCTTCTGAGCTCTGACCTCACCTTGTAGAAGACGTGTCTCCAGCTACCCTTGTAATGGTCGCCAAGAAAGACCTTTTCTTCTTCGTTCATCTCCAGATCTCTGGCGAACGTGGGCTTTCTGGATAGGATCCAACCCCAGCCCCACTCCCACCATTTCATAATGGAACTGCCAGCGTATTCGCCCATTGCCGACACCGATTTGGATCGACGAAAGGCCCATGAAGTTGCAGGGGAAGAGATGGGTTGAATGTTGAGAGAGAGGGAGGAGAGTCTTCGACGAAGGCCTTGTTCTTTGGAGTCTGCTGCTGCTGCTGCTGCAGGTTGTGAGACCGGTAATGCTTGGTTTGTGGTTCTAAAGCTCTGGAATATGGAGCTCATGGTGGCTTCAATCTAAAATCTTGCTACGAAGAACGAAATGAAATGTTTGTGTTTGTAGGCGAAGACGATGTTTGTGCTGTGTTAAAACTCAAGAGAGAGAAAGAAAGGAGCTGGCCGGGTGAGATGTTGTGGTCACAGCTATATCACAGCCTGTTTTATTCGTTTTTTTTGGTAGTTAGAACGGTGGTGGGGTCTACACACTTTATACCACTTTTCCTTCTTGCTTGGAGTTTTTTTTTTTTTTTTATTTTATTTTATAGGCAAGTTATATATATATAATTAATATTTTTAGAAAATTTATATGACTATATTCTCATAAAAAAAAATTACTAAAATATTTTAATATTCGCGATGAAAAATTATAGCTACTAAATTAATAATTTAATTGCTAAATCTATTCTCATGTAATATATATAGATATATGTGTGAAATATAGTAGTTTTAGTTTTTTATGCAGACTTGGTGAATGATTAATTTAACAAGAGCAATGGCGTCTCTCTTTCTCTTAGTATGGTCTTTCTAAACCCATGTGCCAGAGTTTGACAGGTAAGCTTTACCTCCTCCTCCTCTTTTTTTTTTTTTTTTTATTTATTGGAAAGGAAATCATTAATCCGCCTCGTAACGTAACATTATATTAATTTCTTGGCAAATGGCAGTGGGGCCTACACTTTCATATATTATATTTTCTGTCAGCTTGTAAAGTCCGAATCTAACTGTTCATTTCTCACCCGCCTGCCGACACTGTAATCAAAGTATAACTCAAGTAAATTAAGATAGATGGTGATCTCCAAGTAAATTTCTATTCTATGAAGTAGGTTTGTTCTTGAGACTGGCACATGCACGCACATTATTATATTTGTTATAGAGAATTCGGTACGTCTCCATATTTATTGTAACAACAACAAAAACTTGCTAATTCACTGCCTAAAGAGTTTAGCACTATGTTGGGGAGGAAATGAAGAAAACGATGAGAATGATGAAGAAAGTCCCTAGTATGAAGAAAAATACATGATATCTTGTGGTACAGGTATCCACAAAATGCAAAATGGCTTCTCATGAAGAATTGTTCAATTAATCCGGGTTTTCCACTCTTTGTGCATGTAAACAGTTCATTCATTTATTATGAAGATGAAAAAACCCAGGAGTTCGCAGTTTTTTCTCAAGTATACAAAAATAACTTCCACAACAACTTAGTACCTTGTTCTCTTTCTGTGGAATGCTCAAATGTAAATAATCAGATCAGGAATCACAGGTATACATTATTAACTCAAAACTCCATTGTACTTGAACACACAATCATAAAGCCTTCCCCCCAGGAACTGAGCAACCTCTTGGTGCTTCACCTGTAAATAAGAAAAAGGAAAAATTCATATAAAACATAGCAGTGAATGAACGAATTCCAGCAATAATCAACTGAGATCTTGACCCCCCAAAATATTGAAAAATAAATAAATAAAAGGGTAAATGTACATGAAATCATTACCATCCCAATCTTGAGGGAATCACATTTAAATTGAGCATAAAGATTTGTCTCTATTCCACGGCCCTGCCAAACGAAATGAAGGTTATATATGGGCGTTTCAACCAACTTGGTGGCAGTTCCGCCTTTCCACTTCCACATTTTGATATTAAGAAAGTTTGGATTGATATTTTGTAGATGATTTCTTATGTGTTAGGAGTTGTTCATCTTATTATTAAATACTACATCCATTTGTTTTATGATAGAATAGACATGCCATAATGCGAAAAACTTATTTTGTACAAAAATTTTAGACAGTAAAAGCTGTATTAAGCTAAACAAACTAAGAACTAATAAATATTAAAAACTAAAACCATGATAGCAACGCTGCTAAATGGAAAAATATATCCATTCCCATAGATTTCCCTTTTCACTACTAGATGTTCCTGAGTTGGTCATTGTAAGCATAACATAGGAAGCAAATGAAAGAAAACATGGGAAACAAAACAGGCAATGGTTGCCCAAGAATACAAGAAATGGTTTCAAATCAAAAGGAAAAACTAAAGAGAAAAAATGCTTCAGTGAAGAGTTAAAAATAGGCATTGGAAATGTAAATGTAAATAGATTTACCAACTCAATTTGATTGCCCATAAAACAGAACATAAAAATTAGGAATCTGGAATCTGGAATCTGACATCTTTTTTTTTTCTTTGTTTTTTACAAGGAATACTTATTATATGATTTATTTTTTGTCCTTTTCCTTTTCTTTTTTTTCCTCTGCCGCGTTTATTTGGGTCATCAAAACAAAAGAAGAAAAAAATTGGGAAATTTGTTTTACAATCTTCAACATATAATTCTTAAAGTGAACTACCAAAGCATATCCAAAACAAAATTAAAAAAAAAAAAAATCAAACATTTTCCAGCTTCCCCGCAGCATTTCCCTAACATTGTCAATGAGATTTCCTTAAGTTTGGCGTTCATATTTGTTTGCCGGCAAACTTCCAAGCAATCAATTTTCTTCTAGGGAAAAAAAATTCTCTTCACACTCCAAATACGTACTACATTATTGCATACAAACTGGAACCTGATCATTTTTGCTCAATGTAAAAGATTGCACGGAACAGTCAGATGCACTGGCAAAACTGTCAAGTTGAATTTTTTAATCTTAAACCACTGTAATAATGGATTTGCATTTCAGTAGTCCCTATGTCCTTTCTACAGTAGATAAATATGATTATAAACTACATGGAATATTTTTTCACCCCACAAATAAGAAGTATCTTTGAACAAAATTGGTTCTTATCTTTAATTGAATATTGACATTTTCTAGATCAACTTGTGGCTGTATTCTTATTAAAGTGCTTTGAAGGAAAGAAATGGCAAAAGAGAAAATAAACAAAGGTTAAGAATGCAGCGCACTTTATAGTTCTACTAATTATTTGATATGGTAAGCACTTACCATTCCTTCCAAAATAACTAGGTCTGCATCACTTGCCAGGTAGGCAAGCTCTTGTGATATTCTTGTAAGATCAATAAGCTGTAGTGAGGTGAAAAATAAAGAGGCTGTAATCAGACAGCTAAAATAATCTGAATCTTCCACTTGAGAATCACAATACCAAATATGAGTATGAGAGAAGAGAAGAAAAAGATAAAAAGCAACCAGTCAAGCCTTCACTCTCCATTTGTTTATATAGTGAAAGACAAACTGAAGAAGAATTACAATATTACCCTCACTAACATAAACAAATAAAACAAGAACTCTTAACACTTCCAATGAGTTTAAGATATCAGAAAGGACACGTTCAACCTATTAAATGAATTGAGTAGGGCACTTTGCATTTCTTACCGGCAAATCATTACCAGAATTGGCAATCAAAAGATTAGACGTATCAACACCCACAAGCTGCCCGTGTTCATCCTTTAACTGGTGAATTATAACTTAAGATATCAGAGTCAACAAGGAATATGCAATGATCATAGATATCACAAAGATAATATTTTTACCACCTTTGAGATAATCTCAATTAGTTCGGAGTAAGTTACATCATTGATAGAAGGCAAGTCATTAGCTGCTAAGACAACCTGCATCACAAAAGCAATCAAGTAAAATAGGCTCAACGAGGCAACCATATAGAAAGAGTGGATGATATTGCAATCACAGTTTAAAAGAAATATTTGAAACGAAGATGACTTCGGTGTAATTTGAGATAGTACATTCAAAAAAACAGATATAGACCTCTCACATGCATACATCTTCAACTAAACAATGAGAATGAAAAAAAAAACAAACAAATAGTTAATAATAAAGCACCAAGCCACCAACACTGTAGTATCTTGGCATAGCAGCTAATACTGGTCTCCAGTTGTGTGAATGCATGTGTGTGTATATGTGTGTGTATATATATATATATATATATATATATAGAGAGAGAGAGAGAGAGAGAGAGAGAGAGAATTTGTCAAGCTTGCACAGACATGAGACAACTAGCAACCTACACTAAGAGAAGAATATAAAAAAGGCAGTCCAAGTGCAAAATGCTACTGTCTGGGGAGAGTTAGATGTACACAACCTCACCCACGCAAGTGGAGAGAGATTGTTTCTGTGACTCAAACCTAAGGCTGCCTCCATAGGCCATTTTACCTGAAACTTGCGTGATTTACCTGATAGGCCATTTTAACTATATTTGATAAGGAGTGAACAGTAAAAACACCAGTCATTTAAACTTGTGTTTTTCATATATAACAATCAGAACTTTCTAAGTACCTTTCAATGTTCAACCATATAAATTAGTCACATAGAAGAAAAGTAAATGGTATGAAAGCAAACCTGTGTCCCATGTCGAAGTAACTCTCTTGCAAATGGCAATATACCCAAAATTATATCTGCCCCAGAATTATCCACAAAAATGATGGCCTGTTATGATAAACAAATAAGCTGCTTAGTACAAGCAAAAATCAAATAGAAATTGTGAAATTGCTTTAGTGATATTAGGAAAAAATATAAATCCAATAGAAGGGGAAAAGGTATCCCGTAAATATATTTCATATTGAACTTGCCTTCTTCCAAGACTTTCTGCCCCATTTCAATATAAAAGTGTCCAAATCATCAATAACCCAAGGCCGAGGGACAAGATTCTGACAACTAGCCAAAAAGGACATTCCATCCTTTGAAAATAACTCTGCAAGCTTCAAGAAATGGGGGGAAAGTACACATAAAGTAAGTGCTACTGAATTTGTTTGAATATAAAAGTACCCTCATAATATTATGAAGTGCAGCTTCTGCAAGAACCAAGATATTGAATGTCATATCTTAAAAGTCAAATTGGCATATATTTGAGAAAAATCCAAACTGTTCTATAAAAGAGTTGGTTTTCTAGCCTAGGGAAGCTGCACCGAAAAATGAGGCTTCAAGGCAACTCGGTTTCTTTAACAGTTTCAAAATTGATTGTCAAAATAAACACCGACAGACATGAGGTAAGATGCAACAGATATTTCATTGAATGTTGGAAGGAGAGAGTGGAGGGTTTTCTTTATGCTCTATCTCACTTCTCTGTGAAAACTCTACTGTGGAAATTGAGTTACTAATTTAATATGCCTTGAAGCAGTAAACTGGCAGGAAATTTTTTTCTTCTTTCTTTTGATAGGTAACAAACTAATTGGCAACTATAGGGCAATTTTACAGAGAAATCTAACATGGATAAATCATTTCTCTTCTGACATCAACAACAAAAGTCCTCACCGAACGGTCCGAACCATAAAAGGGCTTGGCCCTACTCTGCCTCCAATCAAATCCATTTTCCAATGCAGACTATGCAGTAGAATGAGGCCAAGCCAACCGAGAATTAAGTGTAGCAGAAATGGAGGGCCTAACCAACCCTGGCCACCTAATAAGGCCCCATTATCATTCAGAAACCCCATTGTGACCCAGAATCCCCTTCAATTACCAGTGACCCACCTTGACCAACCCTTGCACATAAATCATGGTGATCAGATTCTAACAGATTCGACACACCCAAGTTTACACTGCCACATGTCATTCCACCCAAATCCATCCCAGATGCAGGTCTCACACCCATCATTTTCCCCATCTGTTCAACACCATTCCGGACTATATCCAGACACTGAAAAGTACAGTTCAGACTCCACCCACACGGGAATTTGATAACACCAAGACCTACCCATATTGTCACTACCCTGGCAGCAAGCAACCAACAGAATGGAACCTTGATCCTTGCCCAATGGAAAAGACACCTACTCTCTGTCTGTGTCTACGACAACAGAACCCCTACACAATGGAATAACGAGGAACACCACAAATGCACTGGTAGACCAACTAGATACACCCACATGGACCTGGGCATCGTAACAGCCTTGTAACATCTACCTGCCAGCGAGCACCAGTCCAGAAAATCATGTCAACCATCAAAGCTCCAACTTTTGTCATGCAAAATCCTTCTTGCCTCGTGTGCAGAAGGGAATTCAAACAAAAACAAAGACCCAAATATTTCATATACTCTCACCCCCCAAAAGATGATCCACCCATCACTGCACAGAACCCTTCTCCGGACACGCACTACCCATAGCATCTATACCAAAGGCTTCTCACAAATAGTATATTGCACCACAACAGCATCACCTCTCTGACAACAGTCAAGAGAATCCTCTGGCCAACTCTCCTTCTGAGCCGCATCCAAATAATATTGCAGTCCATCACAACCAATACCACTGGATTTTCCCACAGAATTTCACATCTGCGCTACCTCCAACCATCCTCCCCTAAATATCGACTCCGGGATATAAATACACTCAAGCTCTGCCGAATGCAACACCTCAACATAAACAAGCCAGTCATCTACCCCATTGTTACAAACTATATTACACTGTCAGTCTTCCCCATCACAAAGGCTCACGAAACCCCTTCTTCGATCAATCTCTGATGCATCCTACACAACGGCACAAATCCAAAATAAATCATCTTTCCCAACAACGATCTGCTGAACAAAACCATTCACCCTCTCAATTAAACGTATACTCTCCGATGATCCGATCCTTTCACTCTTTGCCGTTGGAGCTGAAAGACTTTTCTATTGATATGCACGGTAGATGCCGCCGCCTCTAAAAAATAGAGGTTGTTATTATAACTTCTAGAGGGAGAGGCTCTGGCTTCTCTCTAGAGCAGAACATTCGAATGAGAACATCAACGGTAGCCTACGCTCAGTTGGGAGGTAAAACATACAAGCTAGAGGAGATTGGTGAAGGGAATGACACTCTATTGCAGATCACAAAGCGTGGAAGGAACATGGTACTTAGGATTAGGGCCGAATCCAATCGATTATGGTTGCTCTTCCGACAACTTGAGGAAATGATGATGATGAGAAAGGAGGGAAGAAACTCTGAATGAGTGTTCCATGGTAGAAGTCGGAGCTTGAGGGTCACAAGAAGGTTGAAAGAGAACGGAGTGTTTGTGAAGGTAGAGGAGTCGAATGGAAGAAACGGTACAGCTTGTTTATTCCAAAAGTGGATAGAGGAGGGGGGCGGAGTGGGGCAGCAGTGACCTTTTGTATTGGGGTCAGTTTTTCAGTGGGGTTCAGAAAGAGGCTCAATCCAATAGAGTTGTAGCCAAGATGAATAAATGGCCAGAAGAGGAATTGGAGTTAACTTAGGGAAGCATTCAGAAAGGGGGAATAAAGTTGTAAACTATGAGTCATGCAAAAAGCGTCTGGAATTCATAAAGCGATATTTGGTAGAAAGGGTGGAGCTGATAAACAATCCGATGACTGATAGGAGTCGGATTCAAGAGTGGGTTAACCATGAGTGGGAGGTTCCAACAGGGGTTCATGTATTTGAAATGCACGGTGAATTGCTCTTATTTGAGTTTCCCTCAGTACAGGAGGCTGAGAGGATATGGAGGATAAAGGAATGGGTGTTTGAAGGAAAGGCATTTCTCCTAGATTGGTGGGCCACAGGCCCGCAGTTGGTGGGTGTTCCGGAATTAGGCTGCGAACCAAAGGAGATATGGGTGCGGTTCATGGGTCTCCTCATCTTTCTATGGAGTTCAAAGATATTTAGGAGTCAGGACATTGGGAGATAGATGTGGAGGACTCATTGGAATGGACGAATCTACTGCGAATAGATGGTACTTCTGGTGGGCAAGGATTCTGGTCTCGACCACTGAAAAAAATGTGGTCTAAGTAGGTGTGTGGTGCTATGCAATACCTTTATGGGCAGAGACAAACCCAAGATTTGTAGTCACGGGAAGAGTTACAGAGAGGTGCCCTAAAATTGATGCTGGAGAAGACAATCAAACTAGAGATAGTGGAGATGCACACGGGCAGCGCGTGAGAGACTACAAGGGCGCTGAAGCCAGACAAAATCCAAAGGGGCCGTCAGGTTGTGCAACACATGGAGCATAAAGACACCCATCCCATTTCAAATTTCAAACAGCCTGACTTGGGCCAGCAAGTGGGCTTCAGACTGGGGTGAGGCAGGCATATATAACACAAGGCCCAAATCCTTTAAGACACAATGGAAGAACAATTGGGGAAATAAAAGGTAATGTTGGGTTGGGGCCCAAGTGCAAGGTGACGGGTTGGGCGAAGGATGGCAATGTCCAAGGAAGGTGGCTTAGGCAGTTGTGCTCAGAAAGCCCATCGGCAAGGAGGGAAGATTAAACTCAAATCGTTTCATAGGCTTGATCCGTAGAGGTCGAGGCTGGCCTCAATGTGTTCTAGGGTCCAGATCGCTGTGGATACTAGCCACAGTGAGGAAGCCCAGCTAGCTTACCTTTCCAGAAAGCAAATCGAAGAGAAAAACACAGTCGCAGGGGCTGGTTAGGGAGACTACCAGCGGCTGTGGGGTTTTAAGGAAGGGACAATAATGGAAGGGGAGCTTGGGGAGTTCAGTGGAGTCACAAAATCCAGATATGAGGGTGGAACAGATATGCCTATTCAGAAACAATGTGGGGAAAGTTTGAAACTACAAAGAAAGAGGTATTGGGTGATACAGAGAAGGATTATAAAGTCTCAAAAGAGGACGAAGACAGAAGCTATGGGGATCAGCCAGGAAGCTACAGTGAAGGAGATACTCAGGATCAGAATGGTGATGCAGGTATGCAGAAGCTACAAGTGGTCTCTCCAAGGCTGATGATAGAATGTGGGGAAATGATGGATCAGGCCACATCACGGTCAGATGCAACAGAAGATAGGCAGATGGTGGCAACGGAGAACAGCGATCTAGATTTGGATACATATGTGATGTACTGTACTCCAACTGCCATGATGCGACCAGAACAGAGTCTGAGAGGGGATCTGGTATGCAAAAAGCTGAAGATGACTGAGGCTTAAGAATGGGTCCTGTGAAAGATCAGAGTAGTTAGATTTTTGGGAGTGTCTTGTTGGGACTATGAGGATGAATTGGGGTTGTTATTTGAGAAGAATGAGAAAAATAGAAAGGTTCAAGGCAGAAACAAGGGGCACTCAGCTTCTAATTGAAAAGGGAGCTGAAGAATCTGGTGTCATCTGTAAATATGAGAATAGAAAGGGTGGGTAGGGGAGGTCGAAAGGAGAATCTGAGTGATTTCATGGAATGTGAGGGGTCTTGATGACCCTGATAAAAGAGCGGTGGTGAAGAATTTTTTTGAAGGATTGGAAGGCAGCAATTGTGTGTCTACAGGAGACTAAGGTGGCAGGTTCTTCAGAGAAAATGATTAGGAGCATATGGGGGGTCGATGGGTGAGGTGGCAATAGTTGGGCACAAGGAGTACAACAGGGGGTGCTTGTTTTATGGGATTCCAGAGTCTTTTCCTGTGAGGATGATTGGACAGATCTTACTCTATATCCTGTCATTTGAAGCAGATAAAGGGAGGGTTGGTCTGGTGTTTTTCTGGAGTCTATGGTCCACTTCTGGACTCTGAATAGATGTGGATTATGGATTAAGCTGCAGTAGACCCGAGTTGGAATTATGCATTATGGCTAAAAAAAAGATGATAGGAACCCTCGATTTTTTTCATCGGGTGGCTAATGCATATAGAGGGGTGAATATTATTAGCAAAGTGGTGATTGATGGGAGATCCTTGGAGCAAGAGGAAGGGGTGAAGAGGTGTATATCTCTGTTTTATGAGCATCTATATATGGCAATAGCTTCGTGGCGACCATTTCTTGACGAGTTGGAGTTTAAGATGACATTTGAAGAGGAGAGACGAGTTTGGAGAGGCCATTCACAAAAGAGGAAGTTGGGGCAGCCCTTAGATCCTGTGATGAAGAGAAGGCCCCTGGCCTGTATAGGTTCTCAATGGCCTGCTTCAAGCAGTGATGGTCAACCGTGAGACAAGATGTCATGTTAGCATTTCATTATTTCCATGAGGCTGGTTCCTTTGAAAGAAGCCTGAATTCTTCCTTTACTGCTTTAATCCCAAAGAAGGAAAGAGAGGAAAACATAAGAGATTTAGGCTAATTAGCTTGGTTGGGGGAGTATACAAGTTGATTGCAAAGGTGTTATCTTTTTGAATCTGCAGAGTATTGGGGCATCTTGTGTCGGAAAGTCAAAATGCTTTTATAGGTGGTAGATAAATTTTGGATGCATTGTATAACCAATGAATGCCTTAATTCGAGAAGAAAGATTGGGGAGAATGGGTTGGTTTGCAAACTAGATATCGAAAAGCCCTACGATCATGTCAATTGGGAATTCCTTTTGTAAATGCTTCGAAGGTTGGGGTTTGGGGATAAGTGGAAACAGTGGATAAAAATGTGTATTTCTTCAGTGTCATACTCAGTATTGATCAACGGGGACAGCAAACGACTTAAAAAGTTCAAGAGGTTTAAGCCAGGGACATCCTCTTTCTCCTTTCATTTTTTTTTTTTGATAGTTATGGAGGCTTTGAGCAGATCAATGATCGCGGTGGAGAGAGGCTTGTTGAAGGACTTTGGGGCGGGGAGTAGAAAAGGGGAAGTTTACAGGTGTCCCATATTTTATTTGCTGATGACACTAAATTGTTAAAATCAAGATCCTACAACGGACCGATGAGAGGGTCCTCAAGATCGAGTTGTAGGATTGGATTGAGAATCGTAAGATTCTACAAAATAAGAAAATTAATAGCAACTAATATTTTTTCCTCTTAAGGATCCTTAAAAATACACAATGAACAAACTTAAAATTCATAAAAAAACTTATGATAAGAATTTAGAGCACAAAAGCATTCACTACTCCTAATATTTTTTTAGTACATGAACATAACCAATGTTTATTTATATAACATCTAACAAAGATAGCTAATTAAAATATTAGATGTAGATAAAAGGAAAAGAAGTTTATAAATCATCATTCATCAATGATTAGTTATTATATTTAATTTACATTAAAAAAATATTTTAAATATGCTAGCCACTCAGCCATGAAAGGCTCTATAACATAACTAATGATAGGGAAAAAATTAGTATTTGAATCGATTTGGAATAAAAGATCAATCGATTCAAAACAAGCTTATTGATTTTAATTTGTGTGTGTGTGTGTGTGTGTGTGTGTGAGAGAGAGAGAGAGAGAGAGAGAGAGAGAGAGAGCTAATTAGTCTAAAGTAATATTTTTAAAGAAATTTTTTTTAAACGGCAATATCAGACCCATACTAGTCATAATAAGAAGTTAAATGACTTGAGTAGTATAATAGTTGTCTAGTCTAAAGCAAACTAAAAGAGTTATTCAAAGATCAAAAGTTTTGACGGGATTGACTCACTTAGTATATTTAAATAAATCTTAGTATTTGTTTTAAAATATTGTTATGGTCTCTAATTGTACCTTATCAGGGACACATGTGAGAATAATATTATATGGCTATATTGTAGGATCAGTAAAATCGGTAAAATCGGGAGTCAAGTCGAGATCCTAGTGATCCTATAAGGATTTCATAAGGATTCTACCCTCCAAGGATTTTTTATGAGATTGGAATCAATTTGGTATTTTCGGATCATAAACCTTAGGATTGTAAGATCCGGATTAGGATTTTAACAACTAAACATTAAATATGTGTATATATAAGACTTACTAAGTCTATTTAGTATTGCTGGGATAAGCTCTTTGTAACACATGTCACACCCACAGTTAACACTTGGGGATTAATCCAAAGGAATGAATAAAAGATAATTAATTAAGAGAAAAGGTCTATAAAATCTTCCACAAAGAAACTATGTTATTGGCTAAATTATAGGTGACAATATTGGTCATACACAAATACCTAGCATTTCTACGCCAAAAAGAGAGAGAAGACCACTTTTTAAAGAGAAGAATAAGCACTGCTGAGCCCTACAAGCGTCCTTCATACTCAAGACTGAGTTACTTCAAGTTTTATTAAATGGAGGTTGCTAGGTGAGGCTTCAACTTGATTGATGTAATATGTTTGTATCAAAACCACATCAATGAAGTATTTTTCAATAGGTTTTTATTTATTTAATTTGTCTGTGTTCCTTCACAAGGTTTCTCTGTTCTGTTTTAGAAAAATAGGATGTAATTCATGGATTAAATCAGTTGGGACATAAGCCCACCTGCATAAATACTTAGCCTTGCCTTTTGGCAAGGGAAATTCAGGATACAAATAATGGGTTTATCTAACAAATCAACTGACTTCAAACCTGTATGATCAAAATGAAAATAGGAAGAAGAGTAGAAGATATTTGGTTTGTTAAAAAATTGATTTACTGGTCTATATAATCAATATTCAAGAGCCATTACTTAATCCAATGGTTAAAGCTTGAATTGTCAGGTGTGGGAGTGTCAGTTAGAATTTGTACAAACTACAAATCATGTCAAAGGTTAGGTTTGTAACCACATTAGAGGGACATCAGTAATGGCCTTAATATAATCAATATTGAGTAATTTTTTATGATAAAATGTGTATTTGATGCAACCTGAATCCCAAATGCTGTATCAAATAATATATTGACATTTTGGCAGTGTTTTCTGTCAAGAATTTTACACCTCAAGCATGCTAATTTGATCAACTTTGTCATATAAATAGTTATAGTCTAAGCGTCAACATAAACTTGTTTAAGGTTCAGAGGTGCATTTAGGCTTCAATATAGAATTTTGAAATTTTTAGTTTTTAAGTAAACATCCTTCAAGGGTGAAAAGGCTTGGGAATAATTTCAAAAAATGTGCCTCCAAATGCCATTATAGATAAACAAACAATGAATGTACAAAAGGAGATAGATGATACTTAATAAAAATAAAATAAAATAGGTAGTAGTATATTATGTTAAGATGATAATTGGCACTGAATTTAAATCAACTATTTAACATTTGGTCTAATAAATTGTTTAGAAGCCAAATGATAGGATTAAAAAAAATCAAGAGCTAAGTTTCCAGCTAAAAGCATGACATACCTGTGCAGAACCAAGATCAAATATGTTTCCAGCAAATACTCCTCTAACCAGATTCTCTACACGCTTGGTACCATCCTCAATAGCATCATTAAGGTGAACAACATCCTCAAATAAGGTTATAGCCTTAGCATTTTCTTCATCCTAATGCATTTGAACACAAAATAAATTACTCTTACAGTGAAAACAAAGAAAAACAAACATGATTTGGACCCAAGAAAAGAAAGAAAAAAAAGTAAAAAGAAGAAAAAGGACTGTGTATCCCCCCCCCCCCCCCCAAAAAACAAAAAAAAAAACCACCAATAATTTTTTAAAAATGATAATTTGATAGTTAATACACATGCACCCATGTCAAGTCTAATACTAGTGACAACTGTAATGGATTTGACTGTTATTTCTAAAATATTGCCTATGTTTTCTCCCAAACCATCTATGAATGTTATTGTGTGACATCTCCAATATTTTAAACCATCAGATGAATTATAATGAAATGCATGTTTACCTTAACTTTCTTGAATATATCTCTGAATCCCACTTCTCTAAGAACTTGCTCACGAAGCCTGCAGAGAAGCTAGAATTATCCAAAAAAGGGATACGAACTCAGCTGTGTCATACTGATATGATCTCATCAACAAAATCAAAGAGTGCATCATTTGGTGAAGCAATTTGGAAAGAGATGAAATTTGGCTTACAACGCAATCAGGTGGCCCGCCATGACTTTCAGGATCTTTCTTAAAGTCCTCCAGTATTTCAGTGTACCTTCCATGGATGAAGCACAAAACAATGAAGTCAGATGGTTATCCATGCATTTATTTATTGACAAAGCTCCACTCCTAAATGATAGGCAAGTGCATTCCATGTTCTTCAAGACTCTAGTTAAAGATTTAGAATGCTGTTATAGAGCCTTTATTGTTAAAGAAAAAATTAATAAGTATCCTTTAGCACATATTATATGATAGAAGTGGTATTGTCTATATGATGTTTATAGTCAAAAGCATAATTAATTAAATGACTGGCTTCCTTTGTTTGCCTCAATAGGGGGAGAGGGGGGGATTGGACAAGTTATCCCCTTTTTTTTTTAACCCATCCCATGTTTTTTTTTTGCAAATTTGATGAAAAAATAACCACCAGAGCAATAGCTGTCTCAATAAATTAACAGAGTGCTCATCCCCCTAAAAAATTCTCCTATCACGCTCCCTCCAAATGCACAACATGATCCATGGAGGCGCCAAAAACCATAATGATCAGACTCTTCTATTTTTGCACCTCCCTGCCAATTTATAAGGAAATCGATCTCTGAACCCGGCATAACCAATGAGACCCCAAAAGGGAAAAACAGGGTAGCCCATAAATCCCCAGCCAACAGACAAAATAAAAGAAGATAAAAAAGAGACTCCTCTGCAGCTGTGCATGTAGGGCACCTATTTGCCATTTTAAAACCTCTATTCTTCGAATTGTCTATCATGAGAGTGGCCTCCCCATAGTTAACAGAAAATACTAATACTCTAGCAATTTTTGTTTTAGCACGTGAGTTCCAAAATATATAACACTTCTGTTTCAGAACACAAAATTTAGCAATTCAAGAAATTTCTTCTTAGTTCTTTCCTTACTTTTCCTTTTAAGAGAAAATTAATGAAAAAAGATTTACACAAATCAAGAGATCAACATAAATTGGTGTACTTAGTTCAATACTTTTACATGTTTCATTCTAAAATCATAATTTTTTATAACTATATGGAAAAGTTGTATACTCAAGTGATACTAATTCTCATTACTCATCTTTGGATGAAAAGAACACACTCCTATAGTTAGATCTACCCATTGTATTCCACCAATGTCATCCACATAAGCCTACCCCCTATCGTACTACATTTAGAGTATGTACTATGTAGCATATTGTGTTCTCATTCCATGTACCATAACGATCCGTATTCCAGGTAACATTGGGCCTCTCAAGCAACTATACAAAAAAAGGCCACTCTGAGGGGAGCCTTTGACTTTTATATGCTCTTTCAAGGGAAAGAAGATGCTTGAGCTCCTACTCAGTGCTCAAAAAATGACTTCAATGTAAAGACCATTCCACTAACTCCCTTCAACTGTAAATACCCCTGTACTAAGTGCTCGAACCCAAGTATATGGTTTTATACTTTTCACTACCAACTTGCCTTACCAGCTAAGCTAACTAGCATTTCTTTCTTTTTTTAACAAAACTTTTACACCAAGAAACTTTAGTACTTCTCACTTGTCGACACTATTTGTATTTAGGAGTATTTGGAGAGCCCATCACCATGTATACCCCGAAGGCAAGAAACCTCTTCAATAAGCTATGTTCTAGTCAATAATACTATTGTTGGCAATCCTCATGGTAATTAAGCCAAATCCATTTGAATAGTCCAAATTTTGCAAGGGTTGTTAGTCCAATACCCATTAACAATTTTTTTTAATTCGACGTCTAAACATATGTCAGATAACTAAAGATCTAGGAGCAGATATAAAGGTTATACCATATAAAGGCAAAGATTAAAATTCCATCAGGGTTTATTTGCTCATCCTCTCCAGCATCTCATCCAGCCCCCGGGGACTAATTCACATCTTTTTACTATTGTTTGTTATATTGACTCATTTTGATTTTCTCACAATCCTACCAATCTTAATCCCCTTTTATGAACATATCAGTTTTGACCAATTAAGTACACAACTGACTTTCAAGAATGATTTTCCTGCTCATTTCTTTCAAACTTGTGACAAAATTGTTGAACTTAAATCCATCAAATAATGTAGTTTAACTATATAGGGAGATTAGGCTCAGATTTTAATGTTTTGGTTTAATAAATGCTTTCATGTCTAGATCATAATAGAAGGCTAGAAGCCCAAAAATTTCTTTTTTCTTTTCTTTTATTTTTTTATGCCTTGTTCATGATTTGGTTTTTTGTCATCCCCTCTCATCACCATGTTATATATCTTCCCTCCTCACATGTTTATTATAGAATCAGATTAGCATTATCGTTATTTTAATGTATAGAAGTTTATAAAAGATTTTTTTTTAAATTTTTTAGACTTGTCTTATTCAAATATGTTAAACAACCAATTACTTCAAAAACTTGAGTTGTTAGAGAATGGACCAACAATATATGTCAAGCTCTCAACACTGCCCATCACATGCGATCCCCGACTCGCACGTGGAGGGACAAACAAACCACAAATATACAAAGCTTCTCTCCCAACCCACACAAAAGCAGCTTCTTTCTAGTCTACATCAAGTGCATTGAATGCCCCACAATCAAAATCAAAAGGATGGGTCAAGGGGAGGTTTGGGACTAAACCGAAGTACATTTGCGAAAAAGAATTGAGATGTAATGAGAGTAAATCATGTTTAATTTGATCCTAAGTCAGAAGTTCCAGAATATCTAGAATATCATTTCTTCAAGTTTCAAACTGGAAGCTCTGAATACATCACCTCTAGAAAGAGATCAAAGGGAACATTAAGAAGTCGGGCTACACAAGTATTCCGTTGAAGTTCGGAATGTGGGTTTGGAAGGGTGCAAAAGAGTTCAGAACTAGAGAACTCCTCCGATGAATTTCTCTGACACGGTCTTCCGGCCCTATCAACAACAAATCTTTATCAAAATAAGAATGGCAAGATTCTATGATCTGTGAGATGAAAGAAACAAGATACACTCAACCGGGGGGGGGGGGGAAGGAAGGGGAAATCGTTCAACCTCAAGAATGTACCAACAAACGATCTAGTCTACTGCAAATCACAGAACGACGATATGGTGTAGTCCGAAGGCTGCGAGTGGATCATGAGGGTTTTGGATGCATCTATGACCAGTTGACGTTGATGGACAAAAGGAGATCAGGCCGTGACTCCGAGACGGTTTTTCATGGCCGGAGCAGGAGAGTCTCAAGGTGATCAAATGGTCAAATGAGATGGGATCTTTTGTTTGTGTGGATGAATCGAATGGAGTGAACAGATATGGCATCCACATCCTAGAAGTTGACAAAGGAGGGACTTGGGTAGGAGCAGCTCAAACTTTTAGGGAACTACTCCCTTAGACAAGAAAGAATGAATCCCACAGACAACGTTTGTACAAGGAGGTTGCTACGGTGGAGGATTGCCCAGATTCACAATTGAATATCTCAGAGCCATCTGATGGGAGCTGGGGAATCTACGGGTGGAACTTAACTCCTGCAGACCTAGATTGGAATATTACGACATTACTTGATTGGGCATTTGGAACACCCCAGTCCATTGATGCTGGATTTGAAAGTATTATAGTGCCGGGTTGACTGACATTGGAAAGTTCCAACGGGGGTCAGAGTTACCCCTATGTATGGAGATCTCCTCCCCTTTGAGTCCCCTCGATTTCCAAATAACCTTCCAAGGAAAGTCTTGACTCACCCCACCCGTCAAGCTTCTATATAGTAAACTTTTATTTCTTGCTCCTCTTCCACTCAATTGCATCCTCCCATGACCTCCTCCACTTCACCAAGCTCCAAATCAAAGAAATCTCACCTAAAACGATGGCTCCACACTTGATCCCTCCCACCAAAGAAATATAATCCCTCACCATAGTTTTTTTATCCACCAAAATGCTATACAAGTTTGGAAATTTCTCCTTCAAAAGACCGACACCACACCACATATCCTCCCAAAACATGACTCTTGAACCCTCCCCCACATTAAATTGAATATTCTTAAGAAACTCCCCTTTTCCTTTTTGAATAGCTCGCCAAATACCACATCCTTATGCTTCATGTTTGTCCTTCGAAAGCCACCCTCCCTCCTCACACCTATATTTTACATCAATCACCTCCCGGCATAGAGAATTCCTTTCCACTGCAAAACGCCACAGCCACTTCCCCAACAAAGCTTAATTGAACACCTTGATCGGCGACATGGAGTGTTATTCTTATGGCAGGACAAGTTGCAAAGGAGAGGTTATCACCTTCCTAGCCAATGTATCATTTGCAGGGAAGAGGAGGAGAGCGTTGATCACCTTCTTGTGCATTGTAAGATGGCTAAGGAGTTGTGGAATATGCTTTTTAGCATCTTTGGTTAGGCTTAGGTTATGCCAACTTCATTCAAAGAGGTTCTTGTGGGATAGTGGTGCAAAAGGATCTAAAAGGAGTTGCGTATTGCTTGGAGGATGGCCCTTATTTGTATTGTATGGTGCCTTTGACAGGAGAGAAATGGTATAATTTTTGAAGGGTTGCAAATCCCCCCTTGGAGACTTAAAGATAGATTTTTGTGTAGTCTTTTCTTTTGAATTAAGGAAGAATACCCTATATATTTAGAAAAGCTTAAGGATTTGTTGGGAGATCTTAAGCTTTAATTTTTGTAACCGGTCTCCTTTTTTGTACTTTTGGGGTTGCCCTCCTCAGGCGCCCTTCTTAGTGATACTTCACTAATCAAAAAAAAAAATATCCATAATATCTCATGTTTGAGTTTTCTAGTCACTTGAACAATTTCTTTATTCCTCACACATTGAGATCGTCTAGCTTTGGAAACAAGAACAATATACCTAGTGTCATTCTTGAATACCTCCAACTCCTATTACCCCAAGTTGCCTAGACAATAGTTTTCAAAATTTGCATGACTATGTGCAAGCACATTGTGAAAGGAAGCCAGTTTCATCAGAGGAATGGAGCAACTACAGTAGATGCTTCAGATCACAAAACATGGATTTGGGGTAGTCCGACGGCTTTGGCTAACCAGAGGAGAATTTCTTTGGGTGTGCAACTTGAAGAGATGTTGAGTCCATAACATATTACAGTTTACTGATAAAAAAATTTGGTTCCGAAGCTCATGTCCACATAATATAACTCTCAATTTTCTCATGTGAATTTTAATATTATAAATTTGAAAATTAAAATTATGATGAATTCATAATAAAGAGTTTAATTATCTTTTAATTTTATATATTTACACACAAGCATACATATTCATTGTTGTATCCTTGACATATCATATATTTTTAGGTTCTCACCCACCTACAAAAAAAATTAAGATTTGTCGTATCATATTCATTTCGTCCAAATCCTTTATTAACATGAATCCTGAGAGTCTATATTATATATTATAGCAATGTATTTTTCACATGGCGCTCTAGGTTTACATATTTCTGGTTCTCCTCTTTTTTCCTTCATGCCTCTTAAATTAAGAATAAATAAATAAAAAATACTACTAAAAAATACTAATTTAATTTTAACTACCATATAATACACAATAAAACACATTTTCTAACTATCCGCCTACATCTCAATCTTCTCAAAAAATTTCATTTTTGGGTTAGATTGAGGTTATTGCATGTTTTATGATATAGTACGGTTCATTAGTTAAATCGTTAATTTAGTCCATAATTATACACTGATTCTTGCATATTTTAATATATAAAGTGTAAATAAGGTTGTTTTGTTTTTTAGTTTGTTTAGAACTTCAAAAGTCTGATTTGAATAAAAAAGAAGTGACCAATGTCCACAAACAATAGAGTTCATAAAAATTTGAGACTTAACTTTTATCTAGCCTGACCAATTTGGTAGTCACACAAAGCAATTATAATTGATTTATGAACCAATCATACATTTATTGATATGCTATACATATTACCAGTTGTCTTGCTCCTTTAATCGACCAATGTTAGCTTAAACATGGAAGTAAAATCGTCAAGGGTCTTACGGTCCAATAAGCAGGTCTATTAGAAGTGTAATTGTTAATCAAAATCCCTTACGGGTAATAGAATATTATGGTGGGATGAATTTGGCACTACAATTATAAAATTTTAGTAGGAAAAATTTTTAAAAAATAACATATAAAATTTGTAAAAATAACAACATTAGTACTCTTAATTATATGGATCTGGTTATATATGTTAGAATTCTAAATAAAAAATTCTAAAAATTAGAAATCTAAATAAAATTAACCAGTTAGACAGTAAATTTCAACAAATGATTTTACTTGATTCTTTGTTAATTGGTTTCCTAATGTTAGTTTTGCATTATTTACCAAAGTTTGGATTAATTAAAATTGTGTTTTTAAAATACTTTTTGTCGAAGATATTTTAGAGAATGAAAAAGATATGTTCTTCTCTCTAGGAGGTCAATATTTATAGTCACAGATTTACAAGTAAATAAGAAAACTATCCTAATTTAGTTTCTACAATCAATCAATCTAATGCCTAAATTAGGCTACTGATTCGGTTAATATTTACAACACACCCCCACAAACTGGAGAGTATATATCTATAACTCCCAACTTACTACAAATAGAGTCGATGGTAGTCTTTAGTAAAGTTTTGGTGAAGATATCGGCAAGTTAACTACCAGAAGGAACAAACGGAGTGGTGATTTCCTTGGACTATACTTTAGATCGAATGAAATGATAATCAACTTTCAATATGCTTGGTCCATTCGTTGGAACCCTTCAATTTTGTATCGATCAGTGATCCAATAAAAAAAAAAATCTTTGTTGTACCTAGTGTCCAATTTATCAGTCATGATAGGACAAAGAAATTGCTATAGCAAAGATTTGGGAAGAGAGAGAAGTTGGCCGAGACTAGATGGGCTGAGGGGTCGAGAGGCTCTACCGAGAGTGACGAGAGGTTGGGCCTAAGAGGTGCCGAAAAAACCGAGAGGCTTTGCCGAGAGGTGCCGAAGGAGCTAAAAGGCTCTGCCGAGAGGAACTGAGAAAGGGAGGACTAAGAAAGAGAAGTTATGGTTTAGAAAACCTGCTCTGATACGATGTCGAATATATTTTAGAGAATGAAAAAGATATATTCTTCTCTCTAGGAGGTCAATATTTATAGTCACGACTTTACAAGTAATAACGAAACTATCCTAAATTAGTTCCTACAATCAATACAATTAATCAATCAATCCAATATCCTAAATTAAGCTACAGATTCGGTCAATATTTACAACACTTCTCATAATTTTCTAACTACAAAAAAAAAACTTTTTTTTTAAATTAGAACCTAATTTAATTTTTATATTAATTGTAAATTTATTTATAATATCGAAATTTATTTTCGTAACACCCGTGCATAGCACGGGTCAATGATAGTATTCAAGTAAATACTAGGACATTCCCTTTAAACAATGAATTGTATCCGCATCCAGGTGCTTTAAAAAAATGGGCAAGGAGTGCCAAATCGGCGCTCCAATGTGGCAAAAAATGAGTTAGAGATCCTTGAGCTTTTATGTAGGAGAATGGGTAAAGATGTTAGTCCAAGATAGTAAGCTTAAGGTGGCAACTTGAAATAGAGGTACCTAATATGGTAAAAGTATGGGGCTCGTTGACACTATGATTAGAGGAATAATTAATAAAGCTTGGTTATAGAAAACTAAGTGGGTGGGGAAGAAAGTTATGGAAATTAAAAATATGGGCTATAAACTTTATTACAATGGACAAGATTTATTAAACAAGAATATAAAGGAAAAATCTGTTAGCTATTACTAGAAAAGGGGATAGGGTTCCTTTGGAATTATAACTCCCACCTTGTAAACTACACTCGCTACCTCCCGAGTCTCATCTCAAGTTACGGTATAGCTAGTGTCTCCTGCTTCCAATCACAAATCCAGTAAAAGGTTGGTGAGAATATAATTAGTGCTTACGTACCCCAAATAGGGTTAGAGAAACACTAAAGCACAATTTTGGGAACACACTGATGAATTAATTTAAGGAATACCTAATAGTGAAAAAATATTTATAGAAGAAGAGACTTAAATGGTCATGAAGGGAAAAATTGTAAAAGATAAAAGGTGGTGCATAGTGGACACGAATTTGGAGGCCGGAGTGAGGCTAGAGAGACTATCTTAGATTTTGCAAATACATGCTCTAAAAAGAGATATGAACATTTAATAACCTTTAAAAGTGAATCAAATAGGAGTCGAATAAATTATTTTCTAATTGGAAGAATAGAACAATTAAAATGCAAAGATTGTAAAGTTATTCTAGGAGAGAGCTTGACTACACAACATAGACTAACAAATTTAGATAATATATTAAAGGACAATTACAAAAGAGAAAAGAAAGTAGAAACCCAAGGACTAAGTGGTGGAATCTAAAAGGGGAGAAAGTAGAATCATTTAAGAATAAGATAATATGAGAAGCTACATGCAATTTAGAAGATGAAACTAATCTAATATGGAATAAGATGGTAGCAAAATATGTTCTTGGATAATCAAAAGGAAAAGTGAAATTATCTAAGAAACTTGATGGTGGAATGAGAAGCTCCAAACTGTAGTTAAAACAAAAAGGGAGTGTAATAAAATTTGGCAAAGGACTAGAAATGAGGAAATTCTGGAAGATATAAATATACTAAACATAAAGTCAAGAGGGGGTAGTAATAGATGATACTAAGTATAAACCATAACAATTTATAAAGTAAACTATGGATAAAAGAGGAGGAGAAGAAATTATACAAATGCTATGTCAAGAGAGAGAAAAACTAAAGATTTTAACCATGTTAAGTGTATAAAAAATGAGGATATGAATGTCTTAGTGAAATATAAAGAAATCAAGGAAAGGTTAAAAAGCTACTTTGAGAAGAAGTTGTAGATTGAGAAGAATATGAAAACTATGGGGAGACCGAAGACTTACTTTTCAACATGAGTGGAATGCCCAAGGTAAAATATATATATATATATATATATGCATTAAGAAAGATGAAAACAAGAAGGCTCTTGGTTCAAATGGTATTCTTATTGAGGTTTGGATTTTTTATTTATTTTTGATAGGTATTGAGGCTTAGAAATATTTAGGAGATTATGGAGCCTATTGGTTACCAATATTATTTAATAAAATCATATCAACTAAAAAAATGTTTGATGGGTAGTGAAAAAGCATTTTGGTACCTTCATATAAAATAAAGGAGATATAATTTATTTATTTTTTATAAGTAAAAGTCCTTGGATGCATGCAATGGAGATAAAGCCCCAGGTCCAGACGGGTTTATTATGGCTTTCTTTGAAAAATGTTGAGATGTCCTGAAGGTGGATATTATGGCAGTCTTTGGGGCCTTCCATAGGGAAGGAAGCTTTGAGAAAAGCCTCAATGCTTCATTCATAGCCCTCATTCCTAAAAAGAATGGCGCCAATTGCATCAAGGGACTTCCGCCCTATTAGTCTTGTCAGTAGTATTTACAAACTGATAGCAAAGGTTCTTTCCTTAAGGATGAAGAAGGTTATGGGTAGCATCATCTCTTCCAGTCAATCTGCCTTTGTGGAGAGTCGTCAAATCCTGGATGCGGCTCTCATTGCCAATGAATGCCTTGACTCTAGGCTAAAGCAGAAAAAGAAAGGGATTGTGTGCAAGCTGGACATTGAAAAGGCCTTTGATCACATCAATTGGAGCTTCTTGATGAGTATGCTGACTAAGATGGGTTTTGGGAGCAAGTGGAGGAAGTGGATCCAGTCGTGTATTTCTACAGTCTCCTATTCGGTCCTCGTCAATGGTTCCCCGGCAGGTTTCTTTCGCTCTTCTAGATGATTGAGGCTGGGGGACCCTCTATCCCCGTTTCTCTTTGTGATTGTTATGGAGGCTTTGAGTCGCTTTTTGTTCCGGGCTGAAGAGGTCGGCCTCATCAAAGGCTTCGACTTAAGGGGACAGAAGGGGTGGTGGGGTCGCCATTTCCCATCTTTTGTTTGCAGACGACACCATTATTTTCTGTGATCCTTCGGTGCGCCAGCTCCGTTTTGTGAGATGTATCCTTGTGTGCTTTGAAGCTGTGTTAGGTTTGCGGATCAATCTCTCAAAAAGCAGTATTACTCCGGTTGGTTCAATGCAAGGGTTGGACATGTTAGCTAGCACGTTAGGTTGCAGAGTGGGATGCCTTCCCTTGGTTTATTTCGGCCTTCTGCTGGGTGCTTCTTTGCGTTCCATTGGGGTTTGGGACCCTGTTGTGGCGAGGTTTTTCAGCAAATTGTCAAGCTGGAAGGGTCAATTCCTCTCTAAGGGAGGCAAGCTCACCCTCATCAAAAGCACTTTGGCAAATCTCCCCACCTACTTCATGTCTCTCTTCCTCATGCCAAAGTCAGTTAGCAGAAGGTTAGAGAAGATTCAAAGGGACTTCTTATGGGGCCAAGACGGGGAGCGCAACAAGATTCATTCAGTGGCTTGGGATAAGATTAAGAAGCCAGTGTCTCTCGGAGGTCTAGGGGTGAAAGACTTAGGGCATTTTCAACACAACTCTTTTAGGAAAATAGTTATGGAGGTTTACCGAGAGTGATGGGGAGCTGTGGAGGGAAATCATTGTTGCTAAGTGTGGGTGTGACAATGGAGGCTAGTGTTCGGGCAGAGTGGAGGGGCCTCGAGGTTGTGGTCCCTGGGGATCTATTAGAAGTGGATGGAGGATCTTTAATGAAAAGTGTAATTTTGTCATTGGCAATGGGGGCCGTGCTAACTTTTGGGTGACGTGTGGAATGGGGATGTGCCGCTTAGGGTCAAATTCCCTTCTTTATATAGTCTGGCTACCAACAAGGCGGCTAAGGTATGTGAGTACTTAGAGAGAGCAGGGAACAAGCTTGTCTGGACTCCTCATTTTAGGAGAAACTTTTATGATTGGGAGTTAGAAGAAGTGGGCTCCTTTCTTGGTCACATTTGCACTTACCGAGCTAGGGAAGAGAGGGAGGACACGAGGGTGTGGCTTCCGAATAAGAAGTCTTTTTCTGTCAACTCCTTCTACAAGAGTCTGTTCGCTTTGGAAAGTCTTCTTTTCCCTTAGAAGCTCATATGGCTCTCTAAAGCCGCTAAGGCCTCTTTCTTCGCCTGGGAAGCCTCATGGAAAGTCATCTTAACAGCAGGATAATCTGAAGAAACGATGCTTCATCTTGGCTAGTAGATGCTACATTTGTATACAGAAAGAAGAAACGGTGGATCACGTCCTCATCCATTGCCCAATTTCTTGGAGTTGCTGGAACATGATTTTTGCTCATTTTGGTGTTTCCTAGGTCATGTCTGGCACCGTCAGGGATGTTCTATTGGCTTGGACAGGGTGCTACCTTTCAGAAGAGATTAAAAGACCTCGGTGTCTGGCACCTATTTGTTTGTTATGGAGTATTTGACTTGAAAGAAACAAACGTGTCTTCGAAGATATGGAGCTTCCCATTCCCATATTCAAAGACTCGTTTCTGCGCTTATTATTTTTTTGGGCTAAAGAGGATTCCCCTGTTAATATCTCCTCTTTTGTAGATTTTTTGGGATTGTTAAGACCTTTGTAAAGCTTTTGGGGGTTTTTGCCCTTGTTGCCTTTCTTGGGCACAGTTATAATATACATCTTTACTTATCAAAAAAAAAAAAGTAAAAGAATTATATAAAATAGTGCATGAGCCCGTAAACCCATATACAAAGGGAGGAGACAATTTTAGAGTCTCAAATTCCCCAAAAAATTAAGAACAGAGGCTATATACAAGGGGTATACTTCTTTAAAACATTTTCAAAAACCTATTTTTAAATCTACAAGGGGTAGATTCTTCTCCTTAAAAAATTCTTCTATTTTTTTCTGCCTATAACAACCACAAAAGACAAAGAGGCGCCACCTCCATAACATGCGCACCTCCTTCCTCAACTTTTTGGCTTTCCACCCCAAAAGAAGAACCTTTAGTGTAGTTGCATAACCCACAAACATTGGAACAAAGAAAATAATAAACACCAAGTATCCCTAGCCATCTCACAACGAAGGAATAAATGATCCACCGCTTCCTCCTCCTTTTTATACATACAATAACGGTTAACAAGGACAAACCCCCTTTCTCTTGAGGTTGTCCATAGTTAAGACAGCTCCCCACATCACTTCCACACAAAAAATGTCACTTTAAGTGAAGCCTTGGATCTCCAAACTATCTTCCAAGGGAATTCAACATCCCCACTTCTTCCCAATTCAATGTAAAAGGATCAGACTAAAAACTTCTTTGCACTGCTTGGCCTCCACCAAATTGTGTCTTCTCTACCTTCAACAAAATTGACATTTTGAAGAACCTCCATCAACCTAGTCACATCTTCCAACTCCCAATCCTGGAAATTCCTTCTAAAATAAGGAGTCCACACTCTATTACCCCCTACCTCACAACATAATCTGCCACCCACGCCTCCCCGTTGGAAGCAATTCTAAATATATTGGGAAATTGTTCCCTTAAGAGCAGTTGGACCAAACCAAACATCAATCCAAAATCTTACTCTAGATCCATCACCAATATCAATGACAAAGCAAAAGAAATCATCCTTCCCTTTACGCATAGATTTCCACAAGCTCACACCATAAGAACCTTCCACCCCCTTAGTGCACCAACCCCCTGGCTCACACCCATCTTTCAAACCTATGACTTGCCTCCACTTTGCACCACACTCTAAATGGGACATTCAAAGTTATACAAATTATAGTGGTATTAAATTAATGAATCATATTATGAAACTTTGGGAGAAAGTGATTGAGCAGCAACTAAAACCCAAGACAATAGTGTCTGGAACATTATATGGTGGGCTTTGCACAACTAATGAGTTGGGAAGAGGCTTAGGTAATATCCCCCATGTCCCAAGTTCAACTCCCACCCCTAGGCCTTATAAAAATAGATAAACTAATATGATATAGGACATTATATGATGGAGCTACAACTATGGTTAGAACACCTACAAGAGAAACAAATGAATTCCCCATCCCTATGGGCTTGCATCAGGGGTCAACATTAAAGGATGAGCTAAGTAGATGCCCTCAAGACAAGGCTCCATGGTGTATGTTATTTGCTAACAATATAGTTTTAATCTAAAGAGATAATCCTAGAGGGTTTAAGATAAGTAGAACTAAAAATGAATGTATGGAATGTAATTTTGACAAAGCTAGATATAGAAATGGAAATGTAGTTAAGATTGAAGGCCAAGAGATAACAGGGTGAGTAATTTCATTACCTCATGTCAATTATTCATAATAAGGGAAGATTGGTGATGATGTGTTTCATAGAAGTAAGTGGAGTAGTGTCCTTGATGTATTGTGTGATTAACAACTACCCATAAAGTTAAAAGGAAAATTCTATAAAACAGTTATAAGATTAGCTATGCTCTATGAGACATAATGTTGAGCTATTAAGAACCAACATATGCATAAGATGAGTGTAATCGAAAAAAGGAAGTTAAGATAGATGTGTGGAAAGACGAGAAAATATAAAATTAGGATGAACATGGTCGTGAAACGATAAAGGTAGCTCCTATTGAAGATAAAATTAGAGAAAATCTCCTATGTGATTTAAAACCATGTGTACAATGACCATCTATAACTGTTCAGGTAAGAAGAAGTGACGTGTGACCATTGAGGGTAATATTAGAGGAAAGGGAAGACCAAAATTAACATTGGTTAAGCCGTTGAAGTAATAATAAAAGACATGTTAACTAGTGGTGTAACTGAATCTACAACCCTAGAACAAGCAGAATGATGAAAGAATATTTATGTAACCAATCCCAAATAGTTAGGACAAAGGGTTATTTGAATTTGAGTTGTTGTAACCTCATGTTTGTATCAACTATCCTTCCGTATCCATATCCCATATCCTTGTCCAACTGTCCATACTTCACAGATTTAATGTATGGTTTAACAGAGCCAAACATCAGAACTGGAGATAGTCCACCATGCACTGAAAAAAATTATGCCTTATTGTATGCTGACATGCTTGGGGAAAATCAATTGTATTAGCTTAACTAGTTTCCTCCCTTGGGAGAAAATAATAAATATAAATCATATAAAAAAAAAAGTCTAATTTTTTTAGATATATCATAATGAAGCTAAATACACTTTGTATACTAAATAGCAGAAATTCACTTTTCAGCAAACCCATATTTACATAGCTACATCATGGCAACTTAATTAGAGTCAACAACAACCGTCTATGTATTTTTTTCACATTGATCAAGCAGCTATAAAAGCTTTTGTTTATTGTTCTTCACCCAGTGAATATAATTCATGCAGAAACTAATTTTAAAAAGACAAAATTTTAAAGGAGAGTTGAAGATAAAGGATCCTTGAGGTTCACATTCAATGATGCATTTCTACATTTTGGAAAATTAAATGTCAAAACTGAGACGTTTTATGAATCAATCCCTAAAGAGCTCAGCTCTAACACTATCAAAACAAAAAAAGAAACTCAGTTCTAACCATCTAGATATTGCTAGAAAACCCAGGGCCGTGTCAACAAGTTACAAGCAGAAGTGTGTTTGTCAAAACTTGCTGAAGTTGAAAGGCCAACGGAGAAGTATCAGACCAATTCTTTCTTATTATAAAAAAGAGTGTAAAATAAGGCCATCATTAGGAATCCCCTGTTTTCAGGAGAGAGATTATGTGATGAACTATGACAAGTCGAGTAAAATACCTCTGAGCAAATTTTTCAGCTTTAATATGAGCATCAACAACTGTCTCATCACTCTCTGCCCGTTTCCTGCAGCAGATCAGGAGTAATAAACAAAAAGAACGTTGTACAACACAGAGGTGCTCAACCAGAAATCAAAACAGACTCGCATCGTCTACAACAGCAACTGGTAGAGGTAAGTCATTTTCCTTAAAACAAAGGACAACTATTGCAACCCAATCCAAACAAAAGATATATGATGCAATTGGATCCACTATAGAAAGTAAAACAAACGAAGAAAAAAACAATTCATACAAAGATTGCGGAAACCATTTTTACTAATACTAATAGGTTTTGAAATTATCTCGAAATTCCAGTAGGGGGGAAAATGAAAAGAGGATTGTCGATTCATATAAGAAAAAAAAAATATAATCTTATTAAACAAGATTATGAAGCTAAAGACACTTTGTATAGTAAGTAGAAAGTAGAAAGTGGAATGATGAACAAGTGTTGTACCGAAAAGAGGGGATGGAATTGAGAAAGAGGTCGATCCAGGATAGCTCGGTGGGTGTTGGCTTCCGGGGATTGTCGGAAGGAAATCTGTAAGGAATTGTACACGCCCTGTAATTGGACTCGATCGGAGTCGTCAGGAGCGGAAAGGGCACCAATTCGCACGAGCTCTCCATCCTTTTCTCTCCGTCTTCGATTGTTTCTTTATTTTTATTTTTATCGTATAATTTCCCAAGAATGAGAATGGGAAGGGGGCGTTCGTTCGTTCGGTTAGGGACTAAACAGGAATAAAGCGGCTGAAATTTGCGTTTCTACTTTCTCTATGATTAATTTAGATGTTTGTTTATGACATTATTACATACAAAATATAATACAAGCATTTATACATACATGCACGGTAAAACAGCTTCTATATTTTCAATTTTTAATTTTATATATCAATGTAATGTAGGATGGTTTTTTTTCTATGGATATTAAAAGAGTTGGATTCGAAATATGTAACAGAAAATTTAGTTGCACCTTTTCACCTTAGTCAAAAATTTAAAAATCCAAGGTCTTGGTTATTGTAATTGAAAACACAATTAACTTTATCCTAATTTACTTTTTAACCCCATAAATATATATATATATATATATATATATTGTGCTGAGGGTTCTAGTTAATAGTTTTTAATTAAAACTCTTAATAAAAATCAAAAGTAGTTCGAATTCGCATCACTTTCTATGCATATATAGGTCCCTAACGACATATTTTTTTTTACGGTCACGCTACCGTGAAGAGTAATTTACAAAATCTAATTTGACATGCTCTAGATTATACTTACTAAAATTTTGTGAACAGTGGAAAACTAGTTAAAATCCAATGATAATAGCCCAAAAGGAAATTAAAATAAATTTTCTATTATAATGGACTAATAAACCTCATCAGAGTTCAACCCAATTGTATCAATAGAGAATATATCTGAATTTAAAAAGTTTACCAGTTTTGTAAATTTAAAAAAATAAAAAAGGCAACAAAAAAGATTAAATCCCGGGAATGTTCAGAGGAAAGCCGCAAATAAAATCCTGGTACACAGTATCACAGAGATAATAAAATACACAAATTTGAATTCATGTTGACCAATTACGCACTGCACCCTCATGCTACAGGGATCTTTGAACACCATATATAGATCATCCGTAAGGACATGAACTTAAGCTTAAGGGGGTGGAATTTGGGTGCCGATGTATTTCACTCTTAACATTTTTACACGAGATGAAAGGTCCAAGTGGACATCTTCAAGGTAAATATTCTGGCATGGGATCCCTTTGCTACACTCTAGTGTCACTGCTACTGCAGAAGATGGGGTTCCTCTCATGTTTTTTAAATATTTGTCACTTAGCTTCACTTGGGATGGCGCCTGCACTCAGTTATCAGTCGAATTTTCATGAGTATCACCCAGATATTTGTTTCAATCTTGAATTCACCTAATATCTGGAATCTTAAAGAACCAGCTCCATCATGACTAACCATGAAATTGCATATGCAAAGGCAATGGCAGAAACAAAATCAATTAGTTGTGTCTCTTAGGATACATGCATGCTCTTTCAATACGAAACTCGTCACTTATGGGATACGCTAAATGCCGCACAAGCAGTATCACCACTCTTTGGTTGATAGTCACACTTGCCCTTAATGGGCCTCCTTTGGAGTGTAGAATAATAGTAAAAAACAGAGTCTTTGTAGTGGTTGCAAAATAATCTGCACTATTGAATCACTCAATTTTGCTGCTCAAGCTGTTAAGTCTACAGAGTTGTAGGTACTTGCCAAGGAAGCACAAGAAGCGAATGGACAATATGCCTGATCAATTATGATTGGATTGGTCTACATTGTTCATGACAATGTTCTCGAATGTCATGTTAGTAGCTATGCTCCAACCAGGAGAGTTGGGCCATGTCTTGATCCTAATGCCATGAGTAGTCCCGGTCATGGTGCAATCTCTGATCACAAATCCACTTACATCTCCTTCATTTGGATATCTTCCCAAACTTCCAACACTAATAAGATATTCAACCAAATTGTCAAAATAAACAAACTATATTTAGAAGATTGAAATTACAATTATGACCGGGGAAGAAGAAAGATAATGCCCCTATTATTATGAAAATTTTAAGGTGTACCTGATGTCATGGCCAGGTCCACAACTGATGCTTGTAATGGTGACCTGAGAATTTCCTTGTCCAACAGAGATGCAATCATCACCAGTGCCAATGACTGATCCAGAAAAATAAACAGAAGAGCTTCGCTCAATGTGGATTCCGACAGTATTAGGACTGTTTGATGGGGCAGATATGTTGATATCACTCCCTTTGAAGTTCTTGCATTCTACAAAAGCTACGTGAAACAACTTACTATTCAGTGATGTTATGCCTCGAACAACGGTTTATTCATTGCCACAAACTTCAAGTTCTGAAAAAAGATGTTTTCTCATTAGTGCTTATCCTCTCTCTCTCTCTCTCTCTCTCTCTCTCTCTCTCTCTCTCTCTCTCTCTCTCTCTCTTCCTCTTCTTCCTTTTTTTTTTCAAAAAAAAAAATCCATGGATTCTACTCTCATAAGGTCTTAGTCATGCTCTGGCAACTTATGCCCTGCCAGAAAGCTCCTTATACATCCGAAGTCAGTTCTTATATGATCAGAACCATTCAAACTACCAACATTCATATTTGAAGGCCACAAACTAATGTGGACTGCAGCAATAGAACAAATGATTGCATTGTTTCAACACATGTATATATGGTGCCTATGGCAGCTCTAGTGTCTAGATCTAGAACTGTCAGTAGGCTTGACTTGGGTAACACAGCCGAGGACCATGTCCATCAGTATGGTTTGCTTACCATGTATATTAGCAATTTAGCATCTCATACCAAGGCCCCGCAGGCTCATCCTACCCAATCTATTCCATCCCAAGTTCCCTACCCACCTACAGCATGCTCCATAGCAGTATTGAATATGAAACATAGTGGAAGGACTTTGGCACAATTTGCAGCAGAACACGAGCCTAGAGGTGATCTCGTAAACACAAAGTGAAAAGAGCAATGCATATAAAGTATGGGTTATTATGGATATAAGGAAACATGAATTTAATATGAATAAAACAGTCCACGGAATTTCTATTGTCTAAAGAAATTAAGTGGAAGAGTGTAGACTAAGGAATACAACACTAGTAGGAAAAAGAGTCGGATAAGGATTGAATCTAAACATCTAATTAAGCATGTGCGTTACTCACATAAGCTCAGTTTGTGATAAAGAGTATAGGCAGCAAGAAATTCATTTGTTCCTAAAATTAGAAAATAAATTTCAAATTGAGAGTTAATTGGAGAGTAAAAATAACAAAATGAGTGAATGAAATTTGTTCTTTTGAAATTATACCAAGTGACCTGAATCTCATAATTGTGCTGTGACGACACAACTGAGAAATCAACCATGTTTGGCGGCTGGCCCCTTATTATTTTCATTTGAAGGTTGAGTAGATGTGCCAAATCAGTCTAAAATGACAAGCCGTGGTTTCGTTTTTTCCAGAGAGGGAAAAGAAAATGAAAAAGGGAAGACAGAGAAGAAAAGGACAAACTTTACTATCGTCAGTGTAGCCGTCAGACTTGACATTGAATAGAGCGGGCGGTAAATGCGATAGGCTATTCTCTCCTCCTGCATTTCTTCCTTCCTCAGACAACAACTCCTTCAAGACATAAAATGGTATGGGAACCACTGTCGATTCGCATGCTGTGTTGTTATCTTCGTGCTTGCAAATTTTGCGGTGCCTAACTTGTTTCTTCCAAATTTATGTTGGTTTTGAGTTGTTCCTGCAAAATGAAATTTTATAATACAAGTAAATTCAAAAGGCAGGCGGGCTTCTGGAGCGTCTCCCTTTCCCACTATGTTAGGAGTTATTAACCGTACGGGTGGATCTTTTTTCCTTTTTTAAGTTACGTAATGATTTGATAAGAAGACAATTACACACAAAGTTTTACGAATCAAATCAATCCAAGTTTATTGAGAGTTAGTTAAAATGCTGCAAGAAGCCAATGGCGGTTCAGTGATATTACTTATCATTGAAAAAAAAAAGTTCAATTTTACACAGCTGAGACGAAAAAGGGCATGCCCATCCAAAATTTTTGATATTAACTTTCTTTCTTGAAATATTTTAACAAAATATTTTTTATTTTTTCATATGAATCTTTTTAAACTTAAATACTTGTAATTTCGCTGCTATTAATTAAAATTTCTGAATTAGCTATTAGAAACACATGAGAGATTAGTAAATCCTAACAATTGACTAGGCTTCAAAAAAAAAAAAAAAGAGGTTTAAAAAGATCACAAGAGCATAATACAAAAGAGTTGGTAGACTAAACAACCAACATATTAATTAGACAGCAGCAGCAAGGGACAACTGAAGGGCTGTTTCATGCAGAGAAGTAATTCTACAGTCGGTCGAGAACCATTCCTTAATGTAGTTCCATTAGATAGAGGGATCATACATACTTTACACCACTCCGTCACATCCAACCATATTGGCAAGGAGAAGGAGCATTCAAAATACAGATAGGTTCCTGTTTCAGCACTAGAGTTGCAATAAGGTTGTAAAACTAACCAAGTTATTTGAGTTCGGTTCGATTAAATGTTCATTGAAGATCGACTTGCAGGATAAACAAGTCAAATTTTAAAATTCGTTAATTTATTTACTACAACTCGAGCTCAGCTCAATAAACCTACAAATTGTCTAATACTATATAAAAAATCAAGTTACCAGTTCGGCTCACGATCAGTTCGATTAGATACTCGACCGAGGTCGACTCGATAAATTAATAAGTCGAACTTAAATACAATTTGAAACTCATTTATTTTAGCGAGCAATGTTTGTGTTAGAGAATATAATAATAAAGTTACACCCTCTCTAATAGTTTAAGTTTTTAAATGAGTGAGTTGGTGGTTTAACATAGTATTGGAACATGTGAAAATATGAATTGACACATGTAAGTTCAAACAGGCCACATGTGAGGACAGCATGTTAGATAATATAATAATAAAGTTACACCCTCTCTAATGTAGTATCAGAACAGGCAAAATGTTCTGAATTCAAATCTCACAGTCACCTTAAAATACAATTCAGATAGAATCATACCAAGCTATGCCAAGCAACCGGGGAAAGTTTGCCTCTAATATTGTTCCAAGCAGAATTGAGTGGGGGAAAAAAAAAAAAAAAGCCAAGGGATTTAAGGACCAAACAAACTTGTCATTGATCTCACTGTTAGGAGCAAGTTCTTGTTAAACCGTGTTTTTTTTCTCCGTGGGATGTGGCAGCAATTTGTGGAGCTATTACTCTATGATCCCAGACCATTGAATATGCTTTTCAGTTTGTGAGGTGAAGAGTGATGAAAAGTGCAAGAGAAGAAAAGTAATTAAATAATAATAATTTAGAGTTTAAGAACAGAGAGATCTCATGAATTTACCGCAAAAATAATGCTTTCTTGAATTTATATACTCATTCGCCAACTTCCTACTTCAATAACTTGCTTACTTTCTTCAAACTCTTATTAGTCCAATATTTAAAAAAAGTGAAAATAAAATAAAATAAACTTTACATGAACTTCCAAAGACAAATTATAAGTAAATTTACTACGTTCAAAAAATTGGACTTAAACTTGCAAAGAAAAAAATAAATTACATTTATGCTAAAAAAACTACACCAAAGTTAAACTAACAGTTCATTATGTACTGCTATTTTATTACTAGTGACACATAATAAACTATTTGTAACATATTAATCTAAATACAATTTATTTTTTCTATATTAGATTAAGTGTAATTTTCTAAAACTACCCATTTATAATTTGACCTGTAGAGTTCATTAAATGATGCAATTTACTCACTTAAATCAGCCTTGTTTTTCCCTTTTTTCGGGTAGTTTTGTCTAAACCCACTCCAAAGGCTGGGCTCCCTCGGTCCCATGCCCCTTTGTGGGGGCTTTAATCTTGCTAATCCGTGGGAATGTGCAAAAGATAACACCTTGGCCAGCTAGCCCATGGTCCTCAAGTTCTGACCTAAGATCTGAATAGATAATGCCTGATCTATAACCACATAAAGTGGGATGTATTAGTGGCAGCTTCTGTTGTGTAGATCAATGAGTAAATCATGCCAAGAAAATAATAATAATCACAATAACAGTTTTGTCTCCATTAATCACAGGCCCTTCTTTTTCCTTTGAATTGGAACACAAGTTCACGGACAAAACCAATTCATACTGTTAACTGTAATGAAATGTATACCTTGTACCTACATGTACATAACTAATGCCTTCAACACGGACAGAGTCCTTGATTAGCAAATGGCTACTGCAAGTTAAGAAAGACATGAATTTAAAATAATGGAATCCAGTAGTCATTTTTTTTAAAACCAACCATCCCTGCAGACTGCAAAGCATCATTTCTTTGCCTTTGCAAACCTGAGGCATCGGTACTTTTCGCCACTTACTGTGATTTCAAGAGCTCCATCTTGGTTATCTTGATTTGATGCAGTTCCCATTAGCACACTTTTCTCTTTCTCAAGGTTCTCCCTCTCCATCTTCAGCCTTGCTTCTTGTCTCGCAATCTCTGCCTAAATGATGAAATAATGTTTTAAGTGACTAAATAGAAATTTAAAAAGTCGAACATCTCTAACAACATGAAAATATGGCTATCATATGGAAAGAATTGATAAGCAACATATAGTTGCACAGGAAGTTTTTCCTTTGTATCCATCCATGTTTACATCAATTGTTACTCAAAAACCCATGCACTTCGTCGTCTTCTTTTTTACTTTTTCCTCTCATTCATTCATTTTTGTGCGTTTGTGTTGTGTTTGTGTGTGTGTGTGTGTGTGAGCTGGGGAGTGTTGGGAGGAGGGAGTGGGTTGTGGTACTTGTTTACAGGAGCACTACAACAAGTGCTGTGCAAGCTAGTCTCATTGCATAGCTGTGAGGCTCTCGGGGAAGTTAAAATGTTGGACTGGATGTCACAACAGATGTTAAACAAAAGCCTAAGGTGGTAAAGCAGTATCAAGGAAGATGTCAACCATATCTCCTTTCTGCAAATACGTGTACTAGTGTAAATCCACTATAAAATTTACTCTCTAGATACAGCAGGTCTGCCACAAGTACAGTGCAAGCCAACCTCATTATGCAGCCCTGGCTCTCTGGGCAACCCAAAAGTTAAAAAGTTAGATTGGATGTCATGACAAATGTCAAAGAACAACTGGTAAAGCAGTGTGTCAATCCACTATTACAAACTACTTTCCATATAATACATTAAGCATGTCAAAACTTTGGACAGATAACAAAAATTAAGTCATTAACTGAGAAGGTTGAGATACCACAGGCAAACGAAATCATTCTATTCAGTTTCTCAAAGAATCGGAAAAGAATTTCCTCATTCAAATACCAAACTCATTAGGCTTGTAAACGAGCTTGGCCAAGCAAATTCAAACCAATCTTGAACGCATTAGGTGAAGACCAATTAAGTGCAATCCAAGTTTTAATTAAGCTGAGCTTGTACAGACCAACTGCAGACAAAGTCAGTCTGTCCACAACCCTAGCTATTGATACATACTCTGGTATGAAAACCAAAAATGACTCCCCTCATATCGATCCCCAAGCCCCCCAAAAAAAAAAAATAAATAACAATATTCCCAAATATGGAGTTCCAGTTTCATTTCAAATAGTTTGGCTTGCTCCACTGCTTCCTCACATTTGGGATCACACAATTCCATCCATGATTGTTAAATTCTTACAACTCAAATTCTATGCAAATTGAAAGAGAATCACATTTAGGAAACACCTCACATGTAACCACATTTGCGATCTTTATGCCCCCCCCCCCCCCCCCCTTAACCCCAAAAAAATAACAATAATAATAAAAAAAGGTTAGGGCTTTAGGATTAAAATATACTACTCTTCACATCTCTTCCCTTTTTCTATGCTATAGGAGACCTCTAGACTCTTTTTCAAGATACAATGAATTGATCTCTCTCTCTCTCTCTCTATAAGAGGCTGTTTGGGAATTCTTTAAAATAGGTCGCGTCGGGTCTTATTAAGTTATCCATTTTTTGGAAAAACTAACTTCCCTTCGGTCTGACTTTATTTAAGTTTGAACTCTTTTAGGAAATGTAACCATTTGTACCACTAAAAGATAACTACCAAACATCAAAAGATCTAGAACTAGCCCATTTGTACTCTACTAAACCGGTTTTTGCATTTCCAAAACAAACCCGAAAACTCCACATTAAAACAGGTTTTTCCTAAATGTTACTACTTGCTAACAGAATTTTTTTGAGCCTAACTTTTGAGAGTTTAAAATGGTTTTTGTTCTTTGACTTTTAAGGTAAGTATTTTCCCTAGTGTTTGGATTTTTTGTTTTATACTAAAAAAAATAGTTCCTAATTGAAAAGGGAAGCAAAGCAATGATCCCAAGTGAGATTATTATACTTGAATCATTAGTTGTAAGAGTAATTGTTATGATAATATATACTTGGGACATTTGTACTTGGATGAAACATCAGTTAGTAGAGTTAGTAGGAAATTCCTTAAATATATATATATATATATATATATATGTATGATAACTAAATATATACATATTATTAGTGATTGAGTGGATTATTTTATGAAGATCAAAATAAAAAGTGAATTATATGAATATTTACAAAAGAGTTGTAAATTTTTGAAAGGCTAAACAAAAAACTTCAAAAGAGAGTAAAAAATAGAGATCCACTATTTGAAATATTCATAAATTCTTCTATGCCCATACTTCGGCTTTAATGCAATTAAAAGCCCTATATATAGTACGATAATGAAATTGATTGGTAAGTGCAGTCGTGGTGTAAAACTTATAAAAAAGAAAAGAAAAGAAAGTATGGTCAAGGTGTAAAACTTCCTTCTTATCATGAGATTAATGTCACATGCTTAAATAAATAAATAAAAATCAATACACTTAGGAATAAGTATAAAAGGGAATTGGAGAGGATTGTGGTGAATCTGGTAAACATCTTACTTATCAAGAAATATATATATATATATATATATATATACACACACACACACACACACTTATTCCAGAGAGTGTGTGTATGTGTGTGGTAATATCTTATCCATTAGATGACTTGCCCATGTTCCTGAAAAAGCCATATACTACTGTATCTGCATTTTACAATATATTATTGGTATATATATATATATATATGTATGTATACCTACTATTTTATATCTATTCTAAAATTTGTGATTCACAATACGTTGTGATTATAAAAAAAAATGGGATATTTATTCACGATCCAATTTCCAATTTCCAATTTCCAATTTGATAGATATGAATGTCATTTTTATAAAATTTTGAACTCCTTTAAAAAAAAGTTAAAAGGCAAGGAAATAAAGATCAACGCCTCAAAAAGCAATTCATAAACTTTCGGAAGAAAAAATGGAGAACCTCCACTTCCTAGGTGAATTTATCATATCCTCTAATATATCAAGAAACATGATCTCTTCTTTCAAGGAATAACTAAGGAGGTAGGAAAATCTATAATGCTAAATAGACACATGGAATGATATAGTACATGGTCCCTTGGAAAGGAATATAGAAAGTTAAGGTTCCTTCTTAAAGTAGTTACCACAATAACCCCCCCCCCCCCCCCCCCCGAGTGAATGGCAAATTGGATACAACATGTGGATCATTCGCGGTTTGAAACGCAAGATTTAACGTTCCAATCTAAAATATCAAAAACCCATAAAGAGTATACAACAAACAAGAAATTACAGACATACATTGTTGAAATTTTTATTTTATAATGGCTTGAATTCATTGAAAATTTTCATATATCTATGTCTATATCTATACTATATATAAAAGTACGAATGTTTTATGTTTTACACTTTTTATGTTGACAAAAATATCCTTTAAAAACATGTATCAATATTTATGGTATAAAATTAATAAATATAAAAAGAAAAGAAAAATCTTAACAAGGAAAGATTAAGAAGTAAAACAGACTCCTATTTTAATTCGGCCTCATCTTCATTATCTCTTACATTTTTTTTGTAATTTCTATTCGTACTCTTTTCACGAATCCTATTTTGTTTAGATCTCTCTCCTCCTCCTCTCATGCTTCTTACGTGAGGGAAAAAGATTTGAAGACATGCTTAATGAAAGGGAGGATAAATTTAGCTAGAAGAGGATTGTCTCGTGCATCTTGTCAACAAAGATTCAATCAATCTAATGGCATTCACCCTTTTTTTAATGTGAAAAAAAAACTAAGCCTTTGTTTGTTCCAAACTTGCAATAACCAAAAAAAAAAACCATTGTTGAATGTGAATAGGAAATTAGACTTTTTTTAAAATAGTTTCAAGAATTCAATTTTATTAGCAACAGAATTATAAAATTAAAAAGATGGAACCCAATTATATACAAATATCTTTTAGGGAAAAATACTAAAAGTCCTTAAAATAAAATTTTCAATCCAAAATGTCCATGATACATTTTTCTATCAAAAAGATCCAAAAAAGAAACATTTAATACAAAAAAATCCAATTGTTAACTTCCATCTTAATACTGTTAAAAAATATTAATGATTAAACTAAAATAACCTTCAATATAGATTTTAAAAAATACTAAATAGTTGATAAAATAAATTATTCAATCCAAAAAATATATAACATTTTTTATTTATCTAGATGGCCTAAAAAAGAAATTTTCAATTCATAAAATGTTATAATTTTTTTAGATTGAAAATTGTATTTTTATATTTTTTTTTAGTATTTTTTTTTTTCTAAAATGTATCTTGAATGCTATTTTATTCTAATCAATAATATTTTTTAATAGTGTTAAGATGGAAGTTAACATTTGGACTTTTTATATTAAAAGTTTCTTTTTTGGGTTTTTTAGATAGAAGAAATGTATCATGGATTTTTTGGATTGAAACTTTTATTTTAAGGACTTCTTAGTATTTTTCCCTATCTTTTATTGATAAATGATATGAGATAGAGATCAAATAAATTTATATTAGGTTGATAAACCATTGTTGAATGTGAATAGGAAATTAGACTTTTTTTTTTAAAAATAAGTTCTAGAATTTAATTTTATTAGCAATAGAATTATAAAATTAAAAAGATGGAACCCAATTATGTACGGGATGAACCCAATTATATACGGAATATCTTTTATTGATAATGATATGAGACAGAGATCAACTAAATTTATATTAGGTTGATAAAGGTATTTGAAACAAATGAGAAATTGGAACTGGCAGAAAAAATGATAATTACGATTAACTTATTCATCATATCATAATCACAAGAAGATACCGGACACATAATTGGTTCTATTTTTTTAAAATTTTAAAATATTATTACTATTGCAAATTAAATTAGAATAGAAGATATTGGGCACATAATTGGATTTCATCTATTTAATTTTATGATCCTATTGCCATTGCTAATTAAATTAAAATTTCAAAAAGAGATTCTATTTTTAGTCGCCGTAATTGAGACCGTGACTTGGTCCAATTTCTTAATAAAAAATAACTCAATTATTTTTTTGAATTGCAACCGTTTGGTTTTGGGCTACTGAATCTACTAAAGCAAAAGAAATTAAAAGAAGAATAGGTAAAGTTAAGAGAGAGAGAATTAGGTTTTCAGTTAACTTTTTAGTTACATAATTTACCATTTAATTATGAATTTCTAGATTTTACCTCGTTATAAATTAATCCGTTCCATTAATTGTATGTTTGAATTTTTTTTATTGGAAGTACATTTTTCCTTGCATATTAGTAACCGGAATAACTTTTCCCATAATTATCAAATAAGTTGGATCTATGTATATATGTATGTAATTCTATAAAAACTTATTAAAAAATAATATTCCAAAAAAGAAAAATCTTAAAAGAAAAGACAACTATAGCGGATATTATTTTATTTTTAGATTGTAAAACACTTTAAAATTATTTTATTTTTATCTATATATATATATATGTATATATATATATAATGACTATTTTTAGGATAGTAACACTCTAAATCATGGGTAATAGAAAAAAACAAATCTGATTTTTTATTAAATTAGACGGACACCACTGTAGTTTACTCGATTTTTACTTTAAAAGTGAATAAGCACAACCCTATTGTTTTGAAAATCAAGTAAACATATAGGGTGTTGGTGTAATTTTTTTTTTTATAATTATTATAAAAAGTTATTTAATAGCAAAAGAAAAAAGAAAAGCATTTAACTCATGATAAAACACACATTTCAGCTATAATACCCCGACCCGAGTTAGGTGGGATCGACCCGGTAAACCTGGGCCATGGCATATAAACCCGAACTATAATAAATTAAAAATAAAAAAATAAAAATAATAATAACAATAATCATAATAATAACAATAATCATAATAATAATAATAATAAATAGTTAAAAATATATAAATATATATATGTATATATGTGAACAGTGTGTGTGTATATGTGTGTCGGCCAAGGTGTCTAAATTGACTTTCTTCGACGTTCCGGACTCAGTAGTGAGGTCTGTATGTTGAAATAAGGTACAGAAAAATATGACACGTAAAGATGTAAGGTAATAGAATCAAACTTTAAAACTTAAAGAAGTTACCCAAGAAATGTAACTAAAATAGGAAAAAGAATTAAAGATAATTAAATCAGAGTAATATTATGGAATGTGACCGGACTTTGAAATGTGATTTTAGGGAACTTCAAAGGAAGGATTTTGGAGTTAAGTCTTTGGAATTCAGGTGAGTGTTTCATACCATATTGAGGTAGAAACTTTCATTATAAATATAAATATTGAACTCTTTTATGATATATCGACATATGAAATCATTTTCCTTTATAGCAATTGTTTAACAGTTATATTGTATACGTTTTGAAAGACCTATTGACAACTATATTGTCTTCTTTGACTTAAGAAAATGTGTTTGTAAGATACTCAAACATTATGTGATTTTCTCACAAATGTTGAACTGTTTTAACTAAACATCAAATAAAAGAACTTTGATTTGAGTAATTGAACTGCTATTGATGATTATTGATTTTGGATATGATTTGCTTATGATTTTGATGCTTTGAATAGAACACTCTTCTATGATTAATCACTATCGAATAGGTTGTGATTCTCTGGACCCTTCCCACAGGGTATATTGTGGTGAGCCGGTGTTGATACGGCATATTGAACTAGCTAGCCTATGATCTCAGTCAGCGAGGGTTAATTTGCTGACCATAGAAGTGGAATATATGATTTGAATATGAATATTGAAAATCGAACCATGAATCTGAATTATTGAACTATGAATTTGGGTTATTGAACCATGAATCTGAATTATTGGACTATGAATTTGGGTTATCGAACCATGATTTTGAATTATTGAACTATGATTTATCGAGCCATGATTTTGAATTATTGAACTATGATTTATCGAACCATGATATTGAACTGTGATTTTGGTTTATTGAACTATGTTATTGATTATCGATTTATGATTTTCGTTAAATTGAGATTTATTGGAAGCGAATTTGATACCGTTATCTTGTACTATAAATTAAGATAACATATGATATTTGATCATTGACATCTCTATATTGAATTATATAGTAGTTTTGAAACCCCTGGTATGCTATGGAATGCTTACGAGCTGGGATACTCACGAGCTGTTGAGCTCATAGGATATTTTTATCCTATTTCAGGTGATGATATCGGAAAAGAAATAGCAGGTTCAGTCAGACTAGTTGGAAGCTTGTAAAGCTATGAACCCTTTAGTAATAGGATTTTCGCTAGTCATGATGTAGTTGCTTTTGAAAATTTTTGGACTGTATATCGAATATGACATCAGCAGGCTTGAAAAAATTACATCATATACTTTTGTAATTACTATGGAATGTATAAATAGATGAATGATGTTGACTTGAGTGTTGATTGACGCTTCCGCAATAGAAAAAGAAATTTATTCCGCTGCGTTTGATTAATGGAAATCAAAAAAGGCCTCGGTAGCCGATCACGAACCCTCGATCCGCATGGGCCGGATTTGGGGTCGTGACATCAGCCCATTAGAAGTCTTTCTTAGATCGTTTTCCATTTAGGACCTTTTTTTTATAACCATTTAGGACTTTAAATATTGAGTCAGAAACAAATTTCGTTAATTCAATCTCAGTATAGACTCTATCACAAATAAAAATCAAAAAGGAAAAAAATTATATATGAATCTTATAAAAATTAATAGAATTGTTAGAAAATTTTTATAAACAAACTTAAAATAAATAAAAATTCTATAAAAATTTATTAGATAATAAACTCCTAAAAAGGAAAATTTTAAAAACCTAAAAGAAAAGACAACTACAAAGAATATTGTCGACCCGAAGGGTCGGATACCGAGTTATCAAAAAAAAATATTGTTTTAGTTTAAGATTGTAAAGTTTTAAAATTGTTATATTCTTATCTCTCTCTCTCTATATATATATAATTATTTAAGATTGTAAAATTTTAAAATAATTATTGTTTTAGGTTTGATATTAGATAATGTTCTTCGCTCCATTGTTATTTATAGTATGTTGTCTTTTCAGTTTGTATTTATTTTCTTTTAGAGTTTTATTTTTTTATTTAAATTAAAGAGTCTTGGTTATATGTTTTATATCATATGAGTACGAAACTAATTGTATAAATATTATTTGAGATTATTTTTTTGAGTTAATTAGTCTCAAATCCCTTGTAGAGATATTTTATTATTGTTAGACCCAACCATTTTTTTATTTTAGATGAGGACAACCGGTTCTTTTTCTTTTTACGCGTAGGTCCTATTTGTTGATGTGACAATTCTTTTTATTTAATTGACAATAATACTCCCATAGTTAGTTTGTCCTTTCTGCTCCTCATACCAGACCTGTATGCCCATAGGATTCTTGTAGTATTGGCAATCTCTAACAGCTTAGAGCTCACCTTTTGACTGCACAGTAGACCTTTTAGCTCCTAATCATCTAACTTTATAAGCATGCCTTATTCGACGTGCTTACTCATGGATAAGCATATATATCTATATATATATATAGCTTCCAGCCATCTCTTTTTTTTTTTTCCTCTCTCTCTCTCTCTCTCTCTATATATATATATATATAAACTTTCACTCATCTCTTTTCTCTCTCTCTCTCTCTCTCTCTCTCTCTCTCTCTCTCTCTATATATATATATATATATATATATAAAGAATTCATGTGTAGCTAAAACACAAATTTTTGCTCCTGGCATCAAAGGCTTAATCCTGAGGTTGTTCTTGAGTTGGTTCCTTCTTTTCATAAAGCTTGAAGCCTTGTTTGTTTTTGGGTCGCAAGCAGAGATATCGGCGAAGTACTTTACGAAATAGCTATTGTTTTAGAAGAATCAAAAGTTAACTTCTTGTAGGGCACAATACGAGGAGGTGACTCAATTAAATCATCTTGAGAAGACCTTGCCAATCTGTGAAGTTCTAGGAGGATGAATAGCCATTATTCAATTGGGTAACTTGGGTTAGTGAATAATTTTATTTTATGAGTAAAGTAGATAATGATGGGTATGGGGTTGTTCATTTACATATTATAGGATTATTGTACAACGGTGAGGTTCAATAGTGTCCAATTTTACACTTTTATAATAGTGTAAAATCTTACGCTTTTATAATTAGTGTATTTTTAATAATTTGTGCTTTAAATACTGATTTTTTTTTACAAATTTTCACACATTGAAAAGTCAATTTTTAGCATCCAATATGTGACCAAGGAATTTTTTCAATTTTTCTAATATTGTGAATTTTTTCAAATTTAGAGAAGTGTAAAATTGTACACTTTTGGCTGGGACTAAGCATTTCATTGCAAAAGTGTAAATTTTACACTTCGCTGACAAAATTTTACACTTTTAGAATGATTTTTTTCTTCAAATTTTCATATTCAATATGGATCTTGTTTGATAAATCTAGATTTTTAGAGTCCAAATATATAAATTTTATTAAAAATTGATTTATAATTTATAAATTATTAAATTTTGAAAAAGCAGCCCCATTCACGCGCCTGTGATTTTTAATTGATGAAATATTAAGAATGCAAGGTTTGAAGGACTTGGTGAGTTATTAAATTTGAGTTTGGACTTGAGTATAATTTTTGCACTTTTCATGGACTTCTAACTGAATGACCCTATTTTTTTCGTGTGAATAGAGGTATGTATATAATGATTCTAATTTAATTTTTTTAAATTTGACTAGTATTCGTGTTTTATTCATATTCTTTACTTTTACTGTATTTTTCAATAAATATTTATGTTATCATTGGTTTGCAACTTATTTGTGTATATCTGATAAAATATTTGAACAAATATCATATTTATCAATCATATTATCGGTCAATATTTTTTTTGGGTTTATTTTTTTATACTATGTAATTTGTTTTAGTATTACATGTTACCTAAAAGGTCAAAAACAATTTTTTACAAAATATAACATTAGGCACATGGAAAAAAAATTCTAAAAATCTAATGCTATTTTATCTAATTTAACTTACACAATATCTAACTTTTAATTCTTAAGAATGACCTAAAATATTTTATTTATTAAAAGTCAATTCCTACTATATTATTGACACAAAATAATTTACTAAAATCATAGCAATTTAATTTAATAGGATGGGATTACTATTATTATATGCCCTCTCTATTTCTCAATTTATTTTATTACTCCTCAAGTCATAGATTTTGTAACTATAATTATTTACATATGTATGGAATAGAGACTATGACTTAATAGTTAAAATGACATAAAACAAAAGGTGATATAATATAAATTTTTCAAAGTTTATTCCTTCTACCCTATATTAAAGATTTCTTCAGTTTTAAAATTGTGTAAAATTCTACAATGTGAATGATCCAAATGAAAATAATAAAGTAAATATTTTACTTTATTCTTAGCTAATGTTTGGGCTTACATTAATTGTCGAATGAGAACATTTATTACTTACAACTCTATGATAGGGTTATTGCAACGAATTTAGTGAATTCTAATAATCTTTTGCAGCCTTATTGAATTAGGATAGTTATCTAATAATTTATTTATAATACAAATATTCAAACAACAGAATAAACATTTCACATGCAATGCACGTGTTCCGAAACTAGCATATATATATATGTGTATGTGTATATAAATATTATTATAAATACAATAAAAAAAATATCACTTCCAAATAAACGTATTTCATTCTAACAAAGCGATCTGAAAGAGCCTACTCCTATCATACCACCTTTCATAACAAGTGACAATCTATGTTTCCGTTCCCGTTACCGTTTCATGTACCATGACGGTCTACATTCCAAGTAACATTGTTAAAAGTTTCTTTTATTGTGGGACTGTAACTTTGAAGGTTGAATAGCTTGGGGGGGAGGGATAAATTTCTCCAAATTGGTGCCAGTTGCATAAAAAAAATAGAGGAAAAAATGAATCATCTTCTTCGTCATTGTATTATAGCAAGAGATTTGGAGTTCATTGGATTATGCCTCGAGCATTGACCTTTTAGCTTTTTGGATGGGAGAATGCCCTAGTTGTAGAGTCTAACAGACTATGCACCTTTGTTTGATATGGTATATTTGGCAAGGAATAATGGTGCTTTTGAGAGTTTAGAACTCCTTGCACATAGATTTAAGAAGACATTGTTTGACACTTTTCATTTTTGAATTTTTAAAGATATTGGATTCTTTACATACTTTTGTAAATTTTTGGATAAATTGAATTATAAAGATGGAGTTTAACTTTAGCTACAATACAATTCATATGTACACGGATTGCACCCCCTTTGTTTCTTTTCTAAAGAGATGCATCAAATATTGTCTTAGATACATATAAATAGCTAAGGTCATGGTGTTCGCCAAGCAAAAGCCCAAAGACATCGACTCATAACTCACCAGTCCTTTTAATAGGTTAAAATAAGAGCCCAAGTAGAAGGACCATATTCTTAAGGCCTTTCTTGAAGGCATGATAAAGCTACTAAATATTAGGGTGAGACTCGATTCATTACTCTCAACTATTGGAGAAAATATCGAAGCAAGAACCTTATCGTTTTTTCACTTATTTTCTCTTAAACAAAATAACTAGTGCTTCTACACAGACTACACTGATGCAAGATCATCCAACAAACCTAGCAAGGTTATCCAAGCTCGCTAAGAAACTTGAAGTGTGCTTGTTCTTGTGTTTAGTTCTTTGTTAAATCGTGTTATTATATTAAATGTCGTGTTAGTCATATAAGTCACTTGAAGTCATGTGTCAATCATGCTAGTCACTTAAGTGAGGGTATTAAAGTCTTTAATCAATTAGGGCAACACTAGAGAGATTGTATCACTATAAATATAAGAAATCAGTTTATCAGCAACTACTTCATTTTTATCTCTAAAGAATCAGAAATTCTCAGCTCTCTTGGGTCTTTTACTCTCTTTGAGCTTTGGAAGCCATTTCTCTTAGTTCTCCCTCAAAACTTATTGCTCATCTCTACACTCTTGTTTTGCTATCTTTTCTTTATTTCCAGTACTAAATTATTGTATTCAATCCCTTTCATGCACAAGTGCCTAGAGAAGAGCCTAAACATGGTGCTGGATTGGAGGAGAGGTTGGTGCAAGCACCTGATTTAACTGGTGGAGGAATCAAAGTAGAAGTTTCTGATCTTTATAAGATGCATGATGAAGATTATTTCAATACGAATTCAACACCAATCTTGGATAAATGCTCAGATGACAATGACATGGGGTGAGTGACAGTCCTCCCTACTTGATAATAGAACCCCTGACTATTTGAATGGTTTCCCAACTAATATTATTTAAAGACATCTCAATAAATTGCCCCATATTAGAATGTACATTAACTTTTTATAAACAGAAGAATATACATTATGAAGCAAGATTTGTTCCCCACAATACTCCCATTGGTCTCATGGCCAACAGTAGTTGCCTCCCCGCTCAGAATAAGGAAATGAGATTGTTAAATTTCCATTAGTCATTAGATTGACATTAGCAATCAAAATTAGACTAATAGACTATTAATATAGAATTAAAAAGTACTTTATTGAGCAGCGGCAGTGCACTTAGCATAAGAGCCTAAAGGCTCGCTCTAGCTTTATATTACGACGTCTTTCTTATCAAATTAAACACATCATGTACTCCACATAGAGAAAGGGGATGAAATCCATCCCCCAGTATATCATTATTCTCAATTGATCTGGCCAATCATTGGCATCAGGGGTACTTAATGCTGTTTATCTCATGTTACCGAAAAGGGGCTAGGGACTTCAGGCCACTTCACGGATAAAAATGAGGGGGAAAAAATGCAAGATTGATGACAACCACTGGAGAACATCCAGACAGGCACAAAAAGGGAAAAGCCATAATTCATTTGCAATTGCAGCACAATCACATTCCAGAACTCACAGGATGACCCTGTCAGTTTAGCATAAGAAGCAGAAAAGAAATTATACTGTAATTCTAAGAATGGAATTGGGGAGAGAAAGTTACAGTCAACCATCCAAAGTAACTCCTTACGGGAATTGAGGCACAAAATTGATTCCTCCTAGGTGTAATCCAAACGCTCTGTTAGCCTCCAAGTTGCAGGTTCTTAGATGGGTTAAATGATGGATATAAAAATTGTGCTCAATGCTTAGCAGTTAAATAGCTATTAGGTGATGATTCCAATGTTATTATCCTCAATTTTGTCACTTAAGTTCACACCTGGGAGCCCTTGCGTTCCACGATAATCATATTCATATCAAAACATGCTGGATGTAAAAATAAACTGGAAATTCATAAGAAAGACTTATATATCACAAGCATGTAAAAATAGAACCCTAACATCGACAGAGCAAATGAAACTCTAATTCTTGGTAGTTCTTACATAATGATCAACAAAATAATGGTAAGGTCGGTTAATTTCAGATGATTTTGAATGAAAGAAGTACCTCTCGACGAGAGAGCTCGGCCTTCCAGGCGGCTTCACGCTCGGCGACCTCGCGTTCGCGCTCGTCGATGTAACTCTGCATCTCTCTCTCTTTCATGATCCTGTCCTGTATGTCGGCATCGAGCGCTTCCTTCAGCTCCTGCACGAACTTGTCGACCACAGCCTTAATTCTGAGCGACATATCTCTCTCTCCCACCACCACCAGCAGAAGACTATGGGAGTTCGAGCTTCAAATTCAATTGGATCGAGTCCGGACCAGAGGTCGCCATTTCTATTGGAAGAGGTGGCGATGGCCCATCAGATCAGGATTAATTAGTTATTAGTGTTCGTGGGCGAGGCGATGTTCCATGGAAGGGTGGGGGAATGACTCCGAGCCAACAGGAAATACAGGTGAATGTGAATTGGCGAACAAATTGAGACCTTTTGTTGTTCTTGGACTTGGGCCACTTGCCACCTCGCTTCTTGTATTCAATCCAAATTCCAAAAGATTGATGCTATGTTTGTTTATATTTTTGAAAATAATTTTTTAATTTTAAAATATAAAATACGTACTTTAAAATATATTTTTTTAATTTTTTTAAATTTAAATTATTATATATAAATATATTTTCACAATTTTTAAAAAATTAATTACAAAATTTTGAGTATATTTCATTCATTTTATAAAAATGTCTACATATATAAAAAAGAAAATTTAAGATTTTTTGAATGAAGTCATCGTTATTAGTGTATCAAACTTAGACTTAAATTTAAATTTAAATTTAAATCAAAATTTTTAAAAAAATCTTTCTAATTTTATTCAAACTTAAACTCAAATCTGTAAAATATTATTCATAAACTCAAACTTACGATAGTTACAAATTATTAATGAATTGTTAAAGAGCATCAAACTCAAATAAAATTTTTAATATAAATTTTGAATAATTATTAGAGATGTACTGACTAACAATTTTTTGATTAATTTTTTTAAGTGTGCATAATTTTATTTTATTTTATTTTTTAAGTACGTGCATGTAATACGAGACTCAAATGTGAAAAAAAAAAAAAAAAGTTTTTAAAATATGTTTTTTGCTTTTAACTTTCTTTTTTCAAACAGACTTGGGTCCTAATTAGTTCTATTTTGAAATAATTGGAAAACAAATCATTACTGTGTATTTTTTCCAAAATAGCGTGGGAAGGTATCCGAAAAACGCCCACTGACTCAGCCTTCAGGCCCTTCACTTGCAGTCCCTCCCCCACCCTGATGCCATTTGAGGGGCAAGCTTTGACAACTTCTTGATCAAGCTATGAATTCTACTTTTGTTAACGGAGAGAGTTAAACTTTTAACCATTTCGTTTGAGGGATGAATGCTATTTCAAAGTTGAAACGCCTACGCCCAGTACTGCTTGGACTGGTAGTCAATCCATCACTAAATCAACGTTTATTCTCTCTTGCTGCTATCACACCTAATTCATCCTCCCTAATTGTTGAATTCACCAGATTCTGCTATCAGAACGACCTACCCAGAGCCATCAAAGTTATGGATTCCATGCAAAATCACAAAATATGGGCTGATTCTATAACCTATTCCGAGCTAATTAAGTGCTGCTTGGCTCGCGGTGCCATCAACCAAGGTAGACTGGTACATAAACACGTTTTCTCTATTGGCTACCAGCCCAATACATTCTTAGTTAACATTCTTCTCAGCATGTACGTTAAATTTCATCTCTTGGACGAAGCGCAAGCATTGTTCGATCAAATGACACAAAGAAATGTTGTATCCTGGACAACCATGATAGCTGCTTACTCTAATGCTAAGCTCAATCGTAAGGCATTGGAATTCTTGATTCTAATGCTTAGACATGGCGTCAGACCTAACATGTTCACTTACTCTTCTGTTCTGAGGGCCTGTGATAGGTTACCCAACCTTAGACAGGTCCATTGTAGTATAATTAAAACTGGGTTAGACTCTGATGTCTTTGTCCGGAGTGCTCTAATTGATATCTACTCGAAATGGGGCGAGTTGCACAATGCATTACTCGTTTTCAATGAGATGGTGACTGGAGATTTGGTCGTTTGGAACTCCATTATTGGCGGGGTTGCTCAGAATAGTGATGGTGATGAAGCTTTGAATCTTTTTAAGACCATGAAGAGAACTGGTTTTGGGGTTGATCAGTCTACGTTAACCAGCGTCTTGAGGGCCTGTACTGGTTTAGCGCTATTGGAATTGGGAAGGCAAGTCCACGTCCATGTACTCAAGTTTGATCAAGATCTAATCCTTAACAATGCACTTGTTGATATGTATTGCAAGTGTGGCGGTTTGGAAGATGCCAACTCTATGTTTACTCGGATGGTGGAGAAAGACGTGATCTCTTGGAGCACCATGATTATAGGTTTGGCCCAAAATGGTTTTAGTCGTGAAGCTCTGGAATTGTTTGAGTCGATGAAACTCTCAGGGACTGCACCAAACTATGTTACAATTCTTGGTATTCTGTTTGCCTGCAGCCATGCTGGGCTTGTAGAAGATGGGCAGTACTACTTTCACTCAATGAAGAAGCTTTTTGGGATTGATCCAGGAAGAGAGCATTATGGTTGCATGGTTGATCTTCTTGGAAGGGCTGGGAAGCTTGAAGAAGCAGTTAACGTAATTCATGAAATGAAATGTGACCCAGATGCCGTCACGTGGAGAACTTTGCTTGGAGCATGTAGGGTTCACCGGAACATGGATCTAGCCATTTATGCTGCCAAACAAATTCTAAACCTGGAGCCCTATGATACAGGAACCTACATACTTCTATCAAATATTTATGCAAATTCTCAAAGATGGGATGATGTTGCAGAAATGAGGAAGACGATGAAGGACAGGGGAATCAAGAAGGAACCAGGGTGTAGCTGGATCGAAATAAAGAAACAGATTCATGCTTTCATATTAGGAGACAAGTCACACCCACAAATTGGTGAGATCTGCAGGGAGCTGAACCAGTTGATTTGGAGAATGAAGGAAGTGGGTTATGTTCCAGACACTAATTTTGTCTTGCAAGATCTTGAAGGGGAACAGAGGGAAGACTCGCTCTTATACCACAGTGAGAAACTAGCAATTGTCTTTGGTATAATGAGCTTGTCAAGGGAGAAGACCATAAGGATCAGGAAAAACCTCAGGATCTGTGGAGACTGTCATGTCTTTACAAAACTTTTAACAAAGATGGAGCATCGGAACATTGTTATTAGGGATCCAATCCGTTACCATCATTTTCGGAATGGAGCTTGCTCCTGTGGGGATTATTGGTAGCCACAAACAATGTGGTGTAACTGTAGCAAGAAATTGTTTTATTCGCTAATAAATATTGATCACTCAAATAAAATCCAGTGGAATCACTATGTAGGTAGGTCCTGTTGTAATATCAAAAGTGCCTTTGATAGCAGACCCCTCAAGATGCAAATTTTAGCAATGTACCAAGATCAGTCAGATATACTTCAAATTATTTTGATATCAGCATGTGAAATGAATTGTTTTACTGTAGATTTACAGTTAAAACCGTCTAAAAAGCACCAAATGCTTTTGTACTCGTTATTCTATGCATTTATCTACAGAACACCAAGTGCAATTCAAAATGCAAATATGATTATCAAGGGGAGTTACACGATATACTGCACAATATTGAATTCGAGGCACCATATCAGCTAGTATAAATGAAGAATCAGCTCACTAGGAAATTGGTGATTTCAAACCTATTACTTCCTGAGTTTCCTATACTCGAATATGTGATTCCTGACTCTTAGTATTCTGACACAATGTGGCAAAAACTGAGGTCAAACATTTGCTCTTGCAAAGGGGGAAAGAAATGTGCAGCTTTCTGCTTTCTTACAAATCCTCTCCGGAAGTTTCCATATATTGCATGCTCAACGAAAGATGCATGAGTTTTGATTATTGACTCATACATATCAATTCCCTTTAATACTGGTACTCGTTCAAAAACTACAACAGAGAAGGGAAATTGACCGTTAGATTGCATGCTGTGAGTTGCGACTAAATAATTTCTTAGACACATTGTGAAAATGAAAATCCACAAACTATTTGATCTGTTCAACTTTCAACATGGCAGTTTGAGGCTTGTCAGTAGGGAAAAGGAGGAGACAAAGTTCAGTTATTAGTCCTATTGAGCAGACCCAAGCTTAGGATATAGAATCTCTCAGAAGTACACATGCAACATTCATTTAAACACACAATGCTTTTCCCTGGACATTCAAGTTTGCATTTAAACAAGTATGTACTAAAATATCCTAGATTTTTCAGATTATATATCCATAGTTTCAGGTCCTTGCAATACTCCATTTTATGAAATTTTACACACCATTAAATATTTACATATAAGTTAAACTGGCAAGCCATGCTCCCAGAAGTAGCGAGCAAATGTTTAGGCAGGAAAAATCTATCTTGATCTGGCTTTTTTCCAAGTTTTCCATTAGCTTTCTTGACAGTAATAGGGAGGATGCTTAGAGTTAGAGGTGAGTCCTGAAAACATGGGAGATTTCATTGTGATGCAGCAGGAGATCCTAGTTTTCCATGGAAGGGTATCTAAAAAGTGAAGGTCCCCTGAAAGTTTCTATTCTTTAATTATGTGGACAGCTTCTTTGGAGGCAATTTGGACACTAAGTAATCTGATTCTGGGCAAAAGAAGTATGTTTATGTTCTTGCCTAATTGGCATTGTATGTGCCAGAAGGCAGATGAAGATAATAACCATGTTTCTATTTTTATTGTGGGATTGCTAGAAGTTGCAGTCTTCGTTTTTAAAAAGTTATAGATTGTAAGAAATTTTAAAAAAGATGAGGGGCTGCTCAATCTGTTCGAAATCTTGGCATAAGATTAATCTTCTAGTTATGGAAAGAAATTGAAAAACTTCAATAATTTACTCTCTATGTTTTTGTTTGTTTAGGTAAGATAATATATGTATTGATTTGTTTTGTTTTGTTTTGTTTAATATTTAGACAAAATGTAATGAATGAATAATTTTGCTATTGAATTTTATGAGTTCTAAAATCATGGTCCTATACAGCAAAGAGAATATGATGATAAAAAAAAAGACTAAGTGAAACATGGTAAAATTGTAGCAAATATATTCAACTGCAATTTCACCCATTTTTTTGCTTACAAGTTATCATCTTCATTAATTTCTTCTCATTATAAATGTTGGTTGAAATTTTTTTATTGTAGATTAGGATGTTATAGAATGAATTTTATACTATATTTGGATGAGGGATTTGACGAATGACCTCGGTCTAAAAACGAAATTAAGAATTTTTGGTTTGGGTAAAAAAAAAAAAAAAAAAATTGTATATTTTTTCCAAATTATTTTATCTAAACAAGTTGTTAACGGTTAGTCCCTTCCAATTTTTTTCTCAAATCCAATAAAGAAGTGGCAAGGCTTGCTGCAACTTTTTCCACCAATAAGTTCATTTTATGTTATGGTAAAAAAAATGATTATTATATATGCATAAAAAATATATTGCTTGCCAAAAAATAAATTATTTCCTATGAGTATTACACAATTTACACTCATATATGATTTTTACTTTAATTTAAATATTTAGAATTTTCTTAAGTCTTGCCTTCTTTTTCTTTCTTTTTTTTTTCCCGATAGAAGCTAGAAAGAATGATTAATGATTCAAAAAAATAAATCTATCAATATAACTCTCATTTATCAGAAAATAAAATAAAATAAATATCTAGTCTGTGACTATTTTTATAAATATATATATATATATATATATATATATATTAATAATTGAGACACAAGATGCAAGTGGTCACTAGAATTTTGGACATTAAGACTCACATCCGCCGTCAAAAGGAAAGAGCGGCCTCCTTGTAAATTGCAATATATATATATATATATATATAGAGAGAGAGAGAGAGAGAGAAGTAAAGGGAGTGCCCAAATCAAACGAGAGTCGTACTGGTATCCCTTTTCAAATTTCATCGTCGGCTAACATCAACTCTTTTCAACTTCACCCTCCAAAATCTACTCTCAATCATCCTCCCTCTATAATCCCTATATTCAATCTATTCGATCATTTTTATTTTTTTTGTATACAAATATGAGAGTTAGTGAAAGCGACCATAAAAAGCAAATGGAAGATTCCATGAGGGAAGATTGCATGAGAGAGTCCATGAGAAAGTTGGCACTGTGGTATACGCGTACGTTCAAGCCAATCATGAATCATGATGAACTCCAGCCCATCATGTCTACTCTCGGTTTCGTAACATCCCCATGTATGGTTCGTGAAGGCTGTGGCTGGATTGAATATCTCTATTGCGCAGAAGGATGGCGGAGTCAGTCACGTTCGGAGCCACCGCCAAGACCCAGACTGCCCTACCCAAGGATTGACGGACTACACATCTACACTTACAGGGCATTCTTGGATGCAGTCAACTTCTACCTCAACATGGAGGACATCTCTGATCTCTTCCATATCCGGTATTTCCCCTTTTCTATTAATTATTTTTGCTATTTTGCCTGATTTTTATAATGATTACATATATATGTATTTCTATGAGCATATGTTAGGGAACTTAATAACCAAAAAAATTATTTCCTTTTCAAACTTGACAAGGGTCCTGGTATACATTTTGAACATGATCAGACTCATCATCTGCTTGGTTTGCGAGAAAATTTGTTGAAAAACAGAAGAAATAAAATATTATGCTTATTAAATTTTCTTTCATTACTTGAAGCCCAAGAAAACTTAGCCGCTCCACTGAACAGAGCTTTAACTTAACTATTTGAAAATTTTCTAATTTTTGGCAAGTGTACTCTGCTTTGTTAGTTGTCACGATTAATTTTAGAGAGAGCCAATGGAACAGGAAAATTCTTTAAGAAAAAATAGAAGAAATAGATTAGTAGAGAAATCATTTTTTATTCTTGTAACTACTCAATTGTTTCCAGATATGCATAACACAAATTTAGGATGTTTTCACATATGTTATGGAATAGCTCACTCATCCTTGCGAGACAGATATACCAACTCCACTCAAAAAGCTAAGGTACCTGAAACTAAATAATAATTCCGCTAAAATACACATGTGTGCATGCAAAATAAAAATGCTTAAGGTATAATGCACACATGAGGTACGTGCGGGTTGCCCTCTTTGGGCCCCTTTTGATCGATACAATATACTTCTACCGATAAAAAAAAAGTAATGCACACATGAGAACGTGGAAACACACGCCATAACCATTTACCATGGGGCCATGGAACTTCAATTTAATTGTAAGAATGTTTGTAAAAGATAAATGAGATCAGGACTAAATAATGCTTTCACAAAAAACTTTTATAAGATAAGTAAGAATGTTTGTATGTTCTCATCTTCTTCTTCGAAAGAAGTGTTTGGTATGTTGAATCATGGTCACTATGAAGAAACTTTATATATTTTTGGGTCAAATAAAAGCATAAAAAGAACTCCATGAGCAATAGATAATGTTATTAGATCTTTCAAATCTTACTCAACTTGGGGGAAAAAAATTGGGGACATTAAAAGAAAAATAAAAAAATGCCATTCAAAATGGTGAGGAAAAGGTATATGCATTAATTTAAAAAAGGGCTCTACATTAAAATGGGAAATGATATTTGCACTTTCTATTTTACCAAATGGGCTCTACATTTACTATTTTGTTAAATGAAATTATATAAATGCCCTATAAAAAAAAGTGGATTTCAACTCAACATTAGCAATATTGAAATGAGAAATAATATTTGGACTCTATATTTTACCAAATGGGTCACACTTTTACTATTTTGCTTAAATGAAATTACATAAATCCTCTATAAAAATGGTGGATTTCATGAATTTTGTTTGAATGTAAGGGTAATTGTGTGATTTCATTTTACAAGTGAAGCCCATTTGGTAAAGTATGGAGTGCTAGCTAATATCATTTCCCTCTTGAAATATCGTACTAGCATTAAAAGCTCATGTTTTTTGCCTTAAATTTAATATCTTAATAATATTTTTGTGATTCATGTGTTTTTATGCCAATTTTAATTGAAATAATGTTATATAAATAATATATATATATATATTCAATGTATCCTTAACATATTTGTATCTTATTTTTTTGAGAAATGTCGTGTACCATGTCCGTGTCCGTGTTTCTTAGTGTCGAAGTTATTAGATTTTCTTTCATTACTTGAAACCCAAGAAAACTTAGCCGCTCCACTCAACTGAGCTTTAACTTAATTATTTGGAAATTTTCTTATTTTTGAAAACCAAAAGTGTACGGTATATCTTCTCTCAGGCCAGCAATCTTCTACTTCTAGTCAACTGCTCTGTGGCTGGCTTCCCTTTAATGGCATATCCGATATCAACGAATGGCTCTTCCATTTTCTTATGCTTTGCTTTGTCAGGGATTCAGTTGTCACAATCAATTTTAGAGAAAACCAATTGAACAGGCAAATTCTTAAGAAAAAAATTCAGTAAATAATCTTTTCGAATTCACCTAATGTGGGCAAAATTGCTAAGAAAAAAGTAAAAAGTGCAAAAGAATTGGAAAGAAATTTAACTTTGGAACTGCTACTTCAGTTATGGATTAATATACTAAGTGATGTAAAAGAAGAAACAGATTAGTGGAGCAATCATTGTTTATACTTGTAACTATTCAATTGTTTCCACATATGCAGAACACAAAATTAGGATGTTTTCACATATGTTATGGAACAGCTCACTCATCCTTGTGAGATATAGGTATCCCTAACATAATGGTACGAACTCCACTCAAAAGGCTAAGGACCCGCTTAAAACTTTGCCAGAGAGGGGTTGGTTTTTCTTAGAACTTAATGGAGTCATAGTCGACCCTCTTATAATTAATATTCAATAAGTTAAGAATCTTTAATAATTAATAAATTTTTAAAAAAACAACTTGGTTCTATAGTGGATAATTAATAATTCTATTACCTAATAATTAATATTTTTTCAAGAAAAATCTTTATAACATTAATTATATAAACCATTTATGACATGTCTAAGTAATTGTATTTATTAATTTAACATAATTGAAGTCAAAAGTTTTGTTAATGAAAAAAATTATGACATCAAGAAAGACAACTTCTTTACTTGAAAAGGGTATTAAGAGTTTTTTATGTCTTAAGTTGAGCATTATATGTACTTTTATGAAAAACTAAAATATCGTTGAAAAGTTGCATATAAGAACTTATTTTGTACTGAAAATCATTTACATGTAAGAAACACTTATTGGTTAATAAAGTATGAGAAAACGTAATAATTAATAAATTTTCAATCTCTCATGTCTATTAATTATAAGAGAGTTGATTATATTTATGACTTTAACAATTTGAAGAATTCTCAAACATCCTATAAGGTACCTGAAACTAAATAATGATTGGGCTAAAATGGACACGTAAGCATGTGTGTGCAAACTAAAATGCTTTAGCTATAATGCACACATGAGAACATGGAAACACACACAATAGCCATTTACCATGGAGCGTGGAATTTCTATTTAAATGTAAGAATGTATGTGACAGGTGATAAATGAGATCCAGACTAAAAGGTGCTTACACAAAAAGCTTTTATAAGATAAGTTAGAATGTTTGTATGTTCTCATCTTCTGAAAGAAGCATTTGGTATGTTGAATGATGGTCACTATGAAGTTGGGGCATTAAAAGAAACATAAAAAAAATAGCACTCAAAACGGTGAGGAAAAGGTATATGAAGCAATTTAACATCAGCAATATTGAAATGCGAAATAATATTTGCATTGCATTCCATATTTTACCTAATGGGCTCCACTTTTACTATTTTGCTTAAATAAAATTATATAAATGCCCTATAACAAAAAGTGGATTTCAATTTCAACTTAACTTAAGCAATGTTGAAATGGAAAATGATATTTGCACTCCATATTTTTCCAAATGAGCTCCAATTTTACTATTTGGCTTATAATGAATTTACATAAATCCTCTATAGAAAAGGTGGATTTTATGACTTTTGTTGAATGTAAGGGTAACTGTGTGATTTCATTTTACAAGTGAGGCCGATTTGGTCAAGTATGGAGTGCTAATATCATTTTCCTATTGAAATATCTTGCTTGCATTAAAAGGAAAAGCTCATGGTTTTCGGCTTAAATTCATGTATTAATAGTTTCTGTCCTGCACTTTTGACAAATTCTAGCATAATGTCAGGAGTTATTTCCCTTTTCTTTGTGTGTTAGACAAATTTTTGCATGTTTGTCTTTGTGTATAACCATTTACCAATCTCTATGGTATGAAAATGAAATTATTTAACAACCTTCATGAGAAATGCTTCTTATTGGAATTATACTCCTGTAGAATCTTAATATGGGTTCCACATTGAAGGACTAGAATACTTCAAAATGTGTATCAACTTTCAATTCACATTGTTGGAAATTGCAAGTGTATTTAATTGATAGCACCGTAGCATATTAATTGGAATGTGTCATAAACAAGACAAGAGTAAGGTCAAGATTTGAAAAAGGTTTGCTAAACTGATCAATACATGATGATAAGAATGTTATTCAAAATGATTAATTATATCCTTTTCTTTTAAATGGTTTAAAAGTTTTATCAGAGTAACAGAGTTTGAAAATCAATCAATTTATAACTAAATTGTGTTAATTATAGTGTAAATATTTCTGAAGGGAGATCATTTGATAATGGATCATGAATTAGTGTACAATTGTCATTACTCTGCTGGAGGACACTAGTAATTTTCAAAACATTGTTATATGTTGATGGCATTATGATAATTTTATTGCCTGATTTTATTACCATGGAGATCTATTTAAATTCTCATGGCTAGTCTCGTCTTCACTATCTTGAATCGCAAGTATCACCAAATGCAGCACCTACATGGTGGACAGATAATTAAATAAAAACCAACAGGAAACAGTTCCATATAAAGTTCTGGGAATATGTACGTCTCATAGAAATTGAATCATATCAGTTGCATTTATGTTGTATTGTGAATTTAGTCCATTCATTTTGTGTAGCATTTGCATATAGATTTCTTGTCTTTGTACATGTTAACTGCATAGGAATTTCCATTTTCAATGAAATGCCTAGAGTTTGCTTGTCTTAGCACGTGGTGACTGAATAGGTATTATAGGTTTCAATGAAATGCCTTTTTTTTTAATTCTTTCTATCGATTTTTCCATTGATTGTGATTGAAGGCTTCATGCTCAGCACTGGCTCTGCCCTAGAGGATGGTTGTTGCCTTTAAATGCAGTAGGAAACAGAATGAATTTCTTTAATGTCCGTGTCCATGGGACTTGTAGAATGCCCATATCCATGAATATATTCAATTCTTGTTGGCTGACACCATCCTTGCACAACCCCCCATGCTCCAAACCACCTCCCCTCCCAAAAAAAAAAAAAGACACAGAAGGTCTTGCTCTTGCTTGATTATGGTATCAGCTGAAGGTTTTGTATTTGTGGTAAGTTATTTTGGGGGGCTTAAACCAGCATATATTGATGTGGAGTTAACATCCATAAGACTGCTTTGGGTTGGGCTCTAGTGGGTCACTTCCTTTATATCTTGACTTACTAGATTTTGTTTTTATAATAAATTTGTCATCTTTCTTATGGTCTATACCTGACAGGGATTGAATGTAATGTTATTTCAATTTTAGAAATCATGAAAAAAAATTATAGTCATAATATTTTTAATTCAAAAGTCAAGCTTTATTTTAAAGCAATTGTTGATTATATGTTGAACGTGGTATTATATGTTGAACATGGTTAAAAAAAAATTTAAAAAATAATTGTGGCTTAATATATTTGGATATACTTTGATTTCAGTGGAATGCAACTGAATAGAGTTCATGACCGAAGCAAGAAGTGGCATCGTATGGAAGAAGATGAGAGTGTGTTTGTTTACAGAGAAGGGACAATGGAGCAAGCAATATACAAGATGTATCACAATCAGAAGAATGAGATGAAAAGCAGCAGCAGCAGCAGCAAGGCATGTAATCCAATCATTATACGTAACAAGGGCAACAATGCACCTGCTAACTGCATTGTTCCATTGAAAGATATTATATTGTCATAATAGTTGTGACAATACAATAGAGCTGATACAGGAATACGACTCAATAAGTCCTTGTTGGATTGGTTGACTACATTTACCTCACAAGACAATTGTGCCTGCCTTGCTCAATCTATTCAAAAAGTAGTTGGTTGTGGTCCAAGAGGGAAGATGGATAATTTCCGAATGTGCACTTTGATTTTTTCCATTTCTTGCAGGAGCATAATGCGAATGCCGATTAATGTTGTTGGTTGTGTTTGAAAATTACTTGTCTTAAGATCTCCTTAAAGCTTTCGTCATATTGCAACCCTAGTGTTGTTACAAATCTAAGATGGTCATTCCTGTTACAAAACTAATATGCTCCTGGTATATTTGAGAGAGCTTTTAATCATTAAATAATTTTAAGAATTGAATTTTCATTCCTCTCAATTTCTTTATCTTTAATTTCTATAAGTTGTGTCTTTTATTCAAAATTCAGCTTACACTGTCCTTTTACTTTCCTCAAAAAAAGTATTGGGTGGAACATTACGTGAGGATGACATGTGTTGACTACATTTTGTGGCGCCTGCAACTCATCTGTTATCCTCACTGCCACTGATTTTATGGGCTTCCGACAGGCTGCGTTTGTTGAAATTGCATAGGGTAGCTCAGATAATTCCAGTTCAATCCGGCAAGTGTTGCGGTCAAAAAAATTTCAAAAGATGAGTTAATTAGTGTCAAGTCTTTTAAAAAGATATTAAATTAGGAGAAAGTCTAAGTAACTTTTACATTTGAACTACAGGACAATTGATTGTGTGTATTTTAAGTTCAGGTTTATTTTAAAGAGCTGTTACATTTTTTTTTTGTAATTGACAAAAATATCATTTAATCAGCTGTCTGTCACATCTCATACTCCAATCTCTCAACTAGCTGTCTGTTGCCACAAGTTGCATCATTATGTTTCGATCCTCAGTTTATCGCTACTCTGCCCCAATTCCTCCTTTCCTTCTCTCACAAAAATTTGATCGTAATGAGCAATCGAGCAACACAACGACTACCATGGACATCGATTGATGAGTAAGACGCATACAACCACCATGGAAGAACCTTCATAAGATCGGGCGGCTCTATTGTAGACAAGGGCCGCCTCCTCGGCGATGTTGAAGGTGATTGAATTCCATTGTTACATCAAATTAAGTGATGGTGATCCACCGAACAAGTCGATTGATGGCTACAATTGTTCAACCTTGGTGATGTCAAAGGTGATCCACCGCAGGCCACTGGAAGGCGAAGAGCGAGGTTTGGCCTCAGTGATTTGGACAAGATGATGAAACTTAATTGATGGTAAAGGGTTTTGCATTGAAGACATCAACCATTCTTGCACATCAGCCATTCGTACATTTGGTGGCTTTGAAGTTTTAAATTCAACACATCACCCATTATTGCACTTGGTGGCTTTGAAGTTTGAGCTTTTTGAGAGACTTCTTTGCAGTAAAAGTGAACTCTCATGTGACCTCCTAGAGCATTAATAGAGCTAAGCACTTTCTTCTAATGCCTTTTTGAATTTTTAAATGATTATCAATGTTTATAAGTTGTTAAGGTAATTGTATTTTATGGGCAAAGTAGATGATGATGAGTATTCGATTGAGTTGGTTGAATCACTAATGTGTTTGACATTCACTCTTTTTTTTTTTTATGAGACTGTAAATTTTTGCATTTACTCTAAATTTTTACACATTGAGATAGTGTCAAATCTTACAGTTTTATTATTAGTGATTTTTTAATCACTCATGTTTCAAATAATGAATTTTTTGGACAAATGTTCACACTCTTGAAAGTCAATTTTGAGCATCCAATATGATTCTAGAAACTCAATAAAAATAAATACAATTGATAACTTTTTTTACAATTTTTTTGAATCTGTAAAATTTTACACTTTTGTTAGGATGAAATTTTTCATTGAAAAAGTGTAAAATTGTATACTTTTGCTGAGATGAAATTTTACACTTTCGAGTCTATTTTTTTCTTCAAAATTTCATATGCAAGATAGATCTCGATTTTGAGAGTCTAAATATATAAATTTTATTAAAAACAGGTTTATAATTTACAAGTTATTAAATTTCAAAGTCTTGAAAAACTTTTGGAAAAAATGCGCCATTCACATGCCTGATATTTTGAAGTGATAAATCTTATTAAGAATGTAAAGGTATTTTAGTCATTGAAGATATGAAAGACTAGATAGATGAGTTACTAAGTTTGAGTTAGGACCTAATGATAATTTTTGTATTTTCGGTAGACATCTAATTGAATGACCTAAGAAAGAAAAGCTTTAGGGCACCGGTGAACCCAATCCAAAACTCTTTGACGATCAAAATAATAAGAAAAAAGAAATAATTATGTATGCGTGAATTTAATAGTTTTCTTGTTGAAATAAAAGTCTTTACATACCTAACAAGTTTTAAATTAATTGATTCTCGATCCTCCTAATTGGGATAGGTTTTTGACTTTTCCATGTAGATGTATTCTCTCTCCGTATAGCTATAATTAGGGAACACATCTCGCCTTCATAATGGTGGGATGTATTTTTCCCTCATTAGCTAACCCCCCACTTCTTGAGCCTTGCTCATTGACTAGTAGGATCGGGAAGTAGTACTATTGATTTGAACTAAATAGAATTTTGAATTCCGAAGAATTGAACTGGACTCTTTTGAAACAGTTAGTGAACCAATGTTATTAGATGAACCAATCTGAGCTCTTTGTAAGAAGAGCTTATGAACTAAGGTCTTTAAAAGAGTTGTATTGATCTTGTCAGAAGAGCCAATCTAAGCTCTTTAGAAGAACTGATAAACTGAGTTGTTTAAAAGAGTTGCACAGGTGGGCAAAGTTAAGCCCTCAAAAGAGCCATTGAGATGAGGTCTCGAAAGAGATGAGATAAAAGTTGATAAGCTGATGAGCTGAACTAAGCTCTTGGAAGAGATGATGTGATGATCTCTCAAAAGAGTTGCAAACTCTTTTAACTCAAAAGGACTAATAATGCATTAAACTGTGGCACTTGAGTGTTTGAAATCCAAGTTTCTTTTTTTTTTTTAGCTCCAAATGGTACCGAACTATAACATTTGACATTAAATACAAGATTTCAAATATGTCGATATGTGACACTAAATCCAAGACGTCATATTTTAGATCAGTAATAACTTAGTTCAAGTTGTGGCATCTTCACCCGTAGGTATGAATTTTTTCACTTTGTTTCGATCTATGACACCCAATGCTTAGCATAGGATTTTTAGGTCGGGAAGACTTGGACTGCGACACTTGGCCATTAAGCTCTATATTTTTTTCCAAAGTTTTCCAATAGTAACACATGTGAAAATTTAACAAGATTTTTGGTTTTCGAAGGTCCAATTTATGATACCACAGTTCCAAAGAACTTTGAAATTTTGGTTTTTTTTAGGCTTTGACACTTGAGTATTTAGTTCATAAGACTTTTGGTTTAAATGTACCCATCAGTGACACTCGGAGACTAGAATAACATTTTTGGATAGGTTTTGAATTGAAGGTATGCTCTAAACTGACACCGACCAATTTGGAAGATCATTGTATTGCAGGTAACCATAGACAGGTTAGTAGTACAATTGCAGAGAATATGATAGGTCGTTATAACATTGTCTCATTTTAGGAAGCATAGGGAAACAAAATTGTCCGCTCTTCTATTTTTTTTTTTTATGGGAATCCACCTTCAAATCTACTCAAAAGGACCTTTTAGGGAAACGTTGTCTCATTTTAGGAAGTATAGGGAAACAGAATTGTCCAGTCTTCTAATTTTTTTAGTTTTTGTTTTGGGAATCCACCTTCAAATCTACTCAAGGGACCTGCTACCGTAAATAATTAGTCCAAAACGTTTGAGAGGGTAAGCATGGCCTTATGGAGTTGTTCAAACTTGAAATTGTTTCAACGAGGAGGTCGAATTGAAATATGAGTGAAATTGCCGGAAATATAACAACCGGCCCAATTTTAGGGAATTGATACACTAATTTAATGTTAGAAACTCTGAGGACTAAAATAAAAATAATAAAGGGATTTCCAAAATCCCCAAAAGGGTGAATGCCCGGGAAATAGACAACCCGGTCAACCAAGTGCCGAGATGGACAGATAGAACCGATAAAATAAATACTCATGATACCGAGCCCTGGCTTTATGCCAAATTTACCGGCATTCCATAAATTAATATTTTATAAAAATATCAAATACGGTACTGTATACTTAATGTGAATTATACCTCTACGTATCTTGTGTAACGTATACTTTGTATATTTTATATGTGTAAGATACATACCTTGGGGAATAAATATATATATATATATATATTATATTATATATATAAGCTTCATATGAGAAGCTGCTGGAAGCCTACTGGAAAGAAACAAGTTAGGAAAGATGCAGTAGCCAAAATAGTTCACCACAACAAAAAGGGGTTGCTTTGTACACACACACACATATATATATATATATATAAGAAAAAAAAAGTTAGGAGACAAATTGAGGAAGCTCCTAGATTTAGGAACCTTCCAGTGGTAATAGAAACATGGGACATTCTGGAGCTTCTAGACTGATCTGTGTATATATATATATATATATATATATATATATATATATATATAGCCACAAAAGAGTAAAGTAAACCAATAGTGAGAAAAAGTAAAAGGAAATTCCCAAACTTAGTATTAAAGTTTGAGAGGCAGGGTGCGGTACTGTTGTATTTGCAATTGTGGGTTGTTGAGGTCTGATAAAAACATATCTGCATGCCCGTGATGAATCGCTGCAGGATATATCACTATCAAAGTGGACATATATATATATATATATATATATATATATATGAACATCTGCTGCCTACGTCCTACAGAGGTGGACAAGAGTTAGTGTCCATAGTGTGACCTCTTGCTGTTGACACGAAGCTCCACACTTCTTTGTGGAAGCCTCAAAAGCGCACAGGAGGAAAATGTTTCTAGCTATAGTTGTAGCTTTCTCTAAGCCCCGCAGATGATGATAAAGATTGAAAAATATATTGTTTAAAGAATTAGTGGGTTTATTGATAAGCCAAACTGCATTAGACAAATAGCCGAGTTGATCAATTCCAACGCAAATAGGAAAGCAAATAAGGAGCAATAAACATATCAACCCCTAATTTTCAAGTCAGCCATCATATAACTTGGCTAGTAGCTGCAAATTTGACCAACTGTGGGAATACTGTCTCAACAACATTTTTCATTTGGCGAATTGAAACATAGATCAAGTCTGATAGTGCCTAATGATCAGAGCACACTTGAGTGGGTTTCATTTGTGACATCACATGGAACTCTTTGTCATTGCACCAGACAAAAGTATCAGTTTAAGGAGAACATATATATATATATATATATATATATATATATATATATATACTTTAACTGCCACAAGTTGAAAGACTGTCTTCATTGGATGTAATTGGTGGAGACAATGATTCAGCCGAGTAAATTTAATTCTTCGCGGCCAAAAACTATCCATTCAACTTCTGCTTGTTGGCCCCCGCGGATTTGTACAATGGGAATGGCCATGATGGGCAAGAACCAAGTGCAGAGAGTGGAGCACGTTGCCTGCATGGGTCACAGCTTGAACCGTGACATGAATAGAGCGCAGAAGCAGCCAATATGAACTCCTTTCAGGTTTATATAACGAAGAATAACCATGCTGTTTTCATCTTGAAGTTCCATATAGCTTTCAATTCTCCAAAACTTATAAGCTCAATATCTCATATCGAAAATCAAATACCAAACGATCTGATGGTGTTTTGACGAAATCCATCACCAAACTCTCTTTTTTTTATTTTTTTTTATTTTTACTTTTTAATCTTACCCCGCCACTCGACATATTTTCATCTGCAGATCTACTGACATTGTAGGTATCAGTCACTTGTATTGTTCTAGAATAAAGATTACCCATTAGACCCTGTTACACTCACGTAAAGGTGCCAGTCCATGGGAGAATGATCAGTTTAGTTCGTGGCAATGCAAGCAGTAGATAACCCACAACCATACAAGAGACGCAATGGAAATACATTTCAAAAACATGTGCACATTTAATAGGCAGTTTTAAGCTTCTAGTCAATTGACTTGTATTATCGACTGCTCCACTATAAAAGCACTAAGAGGATATTCCACTTCCTCGTGAAAATAGTTCCATTTGCCTATAATGTTCAACTTGTTTGATCATCAAATAATGGTACAGCACTAAAGCTACTCCGTATGATATAGTCACATTCTACGAATGTTTCTTTCTCACTTTGGTAAATATTGCTTTCCATCATTTCTAATGTTCCATTTTGCATCAAGCTAACTGATATAGATACCTTTTATCATTTCCTCAAAGCTAAACAGATTCATCAAATTGAAAGGTCGCCTCGGGATGGATTAACGGTTAACCCCATAATCATACAGTCCATTTTACCAGAGCTATCAAATTGAGCAGTAAACAACATAGCCAGCATGCATCATTTCAATGGATGTAAAATACAGCAGATAACCTTTTCTATGTTATATACTTGTTTACACACATAATAACTAATAAAAACTGGCCTGGTGAGTGTTGGTTTTGGGGCTATAAAGGTCTAAGAAGTTATTAATGAATTGGCCAGAGGATGCAGTTACAAGTACTCAACTCAACAAACAATTATTCACGGCTCTGCTTTCTTCTACAAGAGCTATAGAAATGCTCTGCCAAATCACCTGAAAATTTGCAGGCTACATCAATAGATTCTCGGACAATCTGGATGATTTTGCAAAAGGTCTAATGTTCAAAACAACTCCAGGCTCAGTTGGTATTGCAACAACGTTCATTCACAGTTGATAGATTTATGCTACAATGTTTGTTAACATACAATGGTGAGCATGATATCTCAGTTTTTCATGATGTGATTAAATCAATCATCCAGTAGAGTCAATTTCAGCTCACTGTCATCTCTTCCTTCTCCTCTAGAAACTCTAGAGATTCCCCATAGTATTTCTGAGCTTCTTGCTTCACAATAATTGAAAATCCTATTTGTCCCTTTGATTCTAAACCATTGATCAATATTTGAAAGGATGACTTGTCTGGCTCACATCTTATAGTTTTCATCAAGTAAAAGCACTCTACTGCAATTTCAGGGAAGTTATTAATCAAACTTTCCAACAGTGCATTAAAGGCCTCAATATCAGGCTCTAAACCAGTTTCCATTTTCAATTGCATGAAAAGAAGTTCTACTTTTTCAGACAACCCATGGCTTGCTAAAACTGAAATCATGTCGGCATACAATGAGACCTGAGGCTTATACCAGTACTCCTTCCGAACATCCTCAAAAACCTAGATCATTCAAAAACAGTGATTAGGAAATGCAGTTGACCAGGTTTTGATCATTACACAGACACATAACATATCTAATGTTATAATTTACAACGATTACAACAAAACCTTCAAAACCATAAAAAGAATTGAGTTGAGAGCTTCGTCATTCATTTAAGAACTACCACTCAATGGTTAAGAAAGAATTTAGGACAACCAAGAGCACCCGATATCAAAAAAAGAGAAAGGGAAAAAGATAAGGATGGAGGATTATAACACCACATATACTACCAGACCTTATCAATTGCAGATAACTCAAAATTCTTAGATTTCTCCCACTTTTTTGATAAAAATTCATTAAAACATTTACGGTTAATTACATTTTAGTATCCTGAGGTTTTGTCTCGATCTCAAATAAGATCCTCGATTATCAATTATAACAATCCAGTCCCTCAATTTTTAATTTTATTTCAATTGTGGCCAATTATAAACGGCCCTTAACGGCCATTCCAAATCCTTAACGATAGCCGTTTATGCATTAAAATTTTAAGACCTCATTTGAAACCCGAATAAAATTATAGGGCATTATTTGAAACTCGTATACAATTACAGGGTACTATTTTAAAACCCATGTAAATTATAGGATATTAAAATGTAATTAATTTGGGACAGCTATTAACCTCAGTTGAAATGAAATTAAAAATTGAGAGACTAAATTGTTACAATTGATAATCGAGGGTATTTGAAATCGAGACAAAATTTCAAGATTCTAAAGTGTAATTAACCCAAACATTTAATATTAGTATGTACCAATAAGTAAGGAACAGTAAAACATAAGTATTAGTCCTGTACCAATTATTCTCTTTTCTACAGATTTGTCAAACTAGGAAGAACCTGCTTATGAACCACTAATTCATCATTTTGACCTGGACAGCTGGACTCATCCCATATCAAATTTGGTATTCCCCCAAGAGCAACGGCAAAAATATTTTTAGTTTATCATTAAAAACAAACTTATTGTAGGAAATGTAAGCAATTAAATATGTAGTCTTATGCAATACTACCATTGAAGTCATCCAACCCAAAGGCAAGTATTGTAACCACAAATCAATTTTTTAACTGTTATTTGGGCATGGCCATCTCTAAAGTTTACTCAATTTGTTACTCAAATTTGAGTAAAAGCTTTATTTGATACGAAGCTCTCCAATGATCACAGGTAGTTTTACTCAAATCTTTTGAAAAAATTCCCATCATGTCCCAAAATAATTATCATCTAGTTCTAAAAGTTTTAAATTTGGTTTTGAACAATGATTTGAGTCCATGAACAGTGTTTTGCAAATTTTGTTCTAAATTTGAGTAAAAATATATTTGTTATGGGTTTGATTGAAAGTTTGGATAGGATGTCTTTGGGGATTTGACTCAAATTTAAGTGTTTTAGGCACCATTTGAGATGCCCTTAGTCTCAGAACTTCCCCTCTGACACCATAGACTGGAAGACACAACTTCTAAAATAGCAGTGTGGTTGAGAATTTGAATTACCTGATGGCACGTGCATAAAAACCTAGATTCAATTAGAGATGCAAATATAAAAAATAAACATACTCAATTATGGTTCAAAAGAAGGCTAATTTATGTCTTTGAAGTTTGAAGTGAAGCATAAATAAATAGAAAAGAAGAAAAAGAGACGGGAGCAAACCTTGAGGGCTAAAAGGCATTCATTCTGACGGAGGAGTTCGCGAAGAACGGCCATCATATCGAACTTCAATAAACGCCTGAACTTGGAACCAAAAAGTTGCTCCAGTGAGTGGTCATCGTTCTTCTTGTTTGCTCGCTTCAGTGCCTGAACCGTTTGGATTGCTTCTATACTAAGGTTCCTTCCTTTCTGCAGGGGCTTCCGATTTTTGCTCCTGTCCCTCATCGTTATAATCATCGTCATCTTTCTGGTGGTTGCAAATCCAGGAGGTCCCGCCAGCCGATTTTCCAGGATTCGGCGATTCTCAATGGAATTGGGGGTTTTGGACAGAGTGGTACACGCCGTGGAAAGAGACATTTGAGTTGCAGACAAATTCATTGTCTCAACATACACTATCCCCGTTCATTCTGACGGAACATCAAATCGAAGTACGAGCTGCCGACGTGTGAACGCAGAGGGAAGCCGGTCCGGTGAGGCAAACTTTTGATTTACACTACAGCCATGTTGATGAGCGGTATAAAATAGCAGGATCGGATATCCTATCAGGCCCGTAAAAATAGTCAGGCCCAAACTAAATTCCCTTAAAAATCAGGCCCGTGTTCTTTGAGGGTTGTAATCTTGCACTTGATTGGGAAAATGTTTCTGAAATATGTTTCAAAATTTTGTAATTAATTTTTTAAAAATTAGTAAAAATACGTTTGGTTATGCTAATCAAAATTCAATTTTTGAGTTAAAAATTATGAAAATCTGTTTGGATATAATAATATTTGAATTTATATACATTAAAAAATTAATTTATTTTTTTACCTCTATCCAATCTATAGCTTATAATTTATTAAGATCCAACATTTTTTAAAATTTATCAATTTATTTTTTTAATTTAATAAATAAAAAAATAATTTAATATTATATAAGAGAGTAAGATTGTCCATTGTTTCACCTTGGCACAAGATCTAACCTAGGAGATTTAGGATTGTCCGTCTATACTTTTCTCTCCAAGACATTGTAGTGTAATACCCCGACCCGAGTTAGATAGTGCCCGACCGGATTGGACCGGGCCATGACATAAAAAATAAAATAAATAAATAATGAATAAAAATAAATAAATAAAGATATATATTTAAAATAAAAATATGCTAACACATATAATTATATAAATGTATATAAGACAAAGTACATATATGAACAAATATATATATATATATATATATCCAACTCAGTAAATAAAAGGAAAAGAAAACAAAACAAAAAAAAAAGGAAAAAAAAGAAAACAGAAGAGAGAATAAGAGTGTAGAAGCTTGGAAAAAAATAAAAGAAGAGAAAGTGTGAAAGCGAGAGAGAGAGAACGTGTGAAGCAGGCGCAGGAAAAGAGAAGTAAAGAAGAGGAAAGAGGAAAAGGAAGAAAAGAATAAAAAGAAAGTGGAAGAACAGGAGCAACAGCGGCAGCGGCAGCGGCAGCAGCAACAGTAGTAGTAGCAGAACAGTGGTTGAGACGGCGCGATGTAAGGGTTGACAGAGAGAGTGTCGGTGGGTGAGAGAGAGAGAGAGATCAGAGATGGGATTTGTCTATAGACAATTACATTTCAAAAACTTGAAAATTTTAGAGATGGGTTTTAACTCAAAAATCTTATGTAACTAAACAAGTTTTTGAAAAAAAAAAATTTGAAAGTCATTTGAAGTTCGTATCCAAACAAGACGAGAATTTCGTAAAAGTTATGAAGCTATAATTTCGTACTAAAATTTAGGAAAGTAGGATTTTGTTTTAGGTATATATAAATATAAAATAGATATTATAATTATAATAAAATTATTCATTTATAAAAATTATAAATTAAGTAATACAAACATTTGCGTTACTTACCTCGGTTGAAAAAAGATGAAAAATCAAATCAACAATTTGACACTCTCTTCTCTTGGTGTTTTAAGTGTTTCTTTCTCATTTTTAACAAATGGTGTCCCGAATTTGTTATATAAAGCTCAAAAGAAAGAAACTCATAAAATGTTGTATGCAATCAAAGAAATAAAGAGATATTGGGATAGCTGAGAGAGAAATAGAGAGTAAATAGGCTTCTGTCTTAATGAAAACAAAAAAATTATAACAAAAATTTTATACACGACCCTTCAATTTCCACATGGTTGTTCTTATATATATGTGTGTGTGTATATATATATATATATATATATATAAGATATACTCCAAATTTTCTCATACTACAAAGTTATATCAAATTTAGAGCCTTCTTTACAAGTAAAAGTGATATTAGATTTTTACAGACTTTAGATTCTTAATTAACTTATACTATAGAGTTGTATGAAATTTGAAACCTTAATTACAATTGGGCTTAAAGTAATTGTTTTTCTCGCTTAAAGCTGGAGCCGACTTGCAATGTCACCACTATAATTTCAAAATATTATTTATATTTTATTTTTCTTATTGCATCTATTGTCCATCATTTTTTAAAAACTTGTACACAACAAATTATTAAGTTTGTCGTGTTATCACTTAATTTATCTTTTATATAACTATACATATATATATACAAATACATATTTTGTTACTTTGTTCTCAATTATTTAGATTTTTGTGCATATACTAGGAAAAATATTTTTAAAATAACTTTAGAAAAAAAATTGTCGAGGACTTGAAAAATAATATTATATAAGAATATAAATACAAAAAAAAAAAATTGTAATTATATCCAAACCTTTTATTCGGTATTTGTTTAAACGGATTTGATCATTCAATATCATACAATATTTTATTTTCTATCAAATCCAACCATATTAAAAATTAGAGGGGTAACGTTTGCAATTGTCAGAAATCTTAGAGAATATAAGTTAATTTACCCTTAAAATAAGATATTAAAAGAATTATCATAAAATCTAGATGATGAAACTAATGTAACGTGAAATGAGATGGCATCGTGTATAAAAAATATCAAAGGAGGTTCTTGAAGAATCAAGAAGAATAGAACCACTGTTTAAAGAAACTTGTTGATGAATTGAGAAAGTTCAAAAAACAGTATAAATGAAAAATGAGAGTCATAAAACTTTGCTAGATTTTAAAACAAGTTAATTGGTATTAAGTCCCTAAAAAATATACTAAATTATTATGTGGTCCAAGCTCTTTTCACTTTTGAAGCTGAATGACAATAAGTTATTTTGTATTTGAATTTAGGTCCTTTAGATGAACGTCACTTTTATTTTTATCAAAATGACAAGGATACCTTCATATATCATTTATCTCTTTACATAACCCACAATCACCTTTTTCAAAGCCATGCACCAAACCTCGCCCAACTTCATAATTTGATTATATTACTCTCTCTCTAAGTAGTCTCTCTCCCTTGCCGATCTGCTCTCTCTCTCTCTAAACAATCTCTCTCCCTTACCAATTTCAGTCACCCAAACACAAGCATCGCTGAATTTCGCGGGGAATCCTAGATTTTGCTGATTGGATTCAAATTGTGCCGATTAGATTCAAATTGTGATGAAGAGGGATTGACAGGAACAAGCGGAGAAAGGAAAGTCCTTTCAGGAAATCTCTAAAAGGTTCCAATGAGAGCGTGAGATGCACCTACAAAGTCATGGGTTAGTAGTTTGAATGCATTACCGTGAACTCTTGAAAATATTCCAAAGCATTTGTTCTTATTCATTCTCTGACCAAGCCATGAGTTTGTCTTGGGAATTAAAATTGTGTTGCTTTTTTAAATGCTTGTGCTGAAGGGGAGGGGAATTGTAAGGTGGCTTGGTTGAGTTTGTCTTATGAGCAAAAAACTGAATAAAATTAAGGGTCATTTACTTAGAAGTTGTTAAAAAAAGAAATGCAATGATATATATTCTTTTTGTACTCTGCACTATTAAAAAATCATTGTTGTTAACTTGGTGTGTTTGGGTGCTAAACAAAAATTGGGTACAAATGAGATTGACATTTATTACTATGTTGCAGGATGCAAGAATCCTTTCCAATCTCTTCCATTTTGATTTTTTCAACACTTTCTTATTTTTTATTGGCCATGGATACAAAGTTTGATAGAAACAACCACAACATATACATATATATATATATATGTACACACACATATATATATATAGGGAGATATTATTACAAATCTAAAAATCACTCTTCTTTTTTGAACTCTAGAATGTTTCAATTACTAAACATTTACAAATTGTGAAATTTTATAGTTCACTTTTCTTCAAAAATATATTTTTTTTAATGCAAATTTTACTTCCTTAAAAGAGTTTTTGACATACAAATGGGACCACGTGATAATTTTTATACTTTTCTTGGACCATTGGCCGAACAACTTTTTTTTTCTCATTTTTTTTATGAAGTGTAAATTTTAACAGTGAGAACTGAGAGAGAGTTTTGCAGTGAAAATTTAACAGTGGAAGTTGGGAGGGAGTTCTGCCGTGTAAATTTTTACACTTTAATTTTTTTTTTTATTTCATATTCAATATGGATCTTGTTTGATGGATCTCAATATTTAGAATCCAAATATATAAATTTTATTAATTTTTTTTTTTTATAGATTACAAGTTATTGAATTTAAAGTTTGCAAAAGAAAAAACTGCGACTTGCTCCAGTTTTTACACCTTGTATGGTGAATGGGTGTTTTTGTCCCAAAAAAAGTGATTTAATGGGTCAAAGTGTTTTTGCGTATTGTAAAAAAAGTTCATACTAGAAACCAAACAACTCATTTTAAAACCAAGGAAAGTTTGAAAACATATAAAAATGTAAGGAATAAAGGAAAAATGGAAAAGACACAAAAATGTGATGATTTTTTTTTTCAAATTAGATATAAAAATGGAAAAATAAATATACAAATTTGCTAAATTAAGGTATAAGAAAATCAAAGATCTTAATTACATTAAATGTATAAAGAATGAAGATTCAAGAGTGTTGATAAATAATTATGAAATTAAAGACAAATGAGAAAATATATTTTGAGAAGTTATTGAATGAAAATCATAGACTAATTAAGTGTAAAGTGCTAGAAGTAATAGAGATTATTTTTCCTTCTAGAATTAGACTGCTAGAGGTATAAAAAAAATACATTGAGAAATATAAAAACTGGTTGGACTTTAGGATGATGTGGTATTCTTGTTGAGGTTTTGAAGTATTTAAAGGAGGAAGACATGTCTTGACTGTTAAATTTATTTAATAAGATCATAATAATAAAAAAATTATTAATGAGTAGTGAAAAAATATTTTAGTACTTATATATAAAAATAAATGAAATATCTAAAATTGTACAAATTATTGTGACATTAGATTAATAAGTCAAATTATTAAAATTTATGAAAAAAGTGATAGAGCATTGATTGAGACTTGAGTCAACTGAATTAGATAATTAATTTAGGTTTATGCGATAGATGTCAAGTAATTGCCTATTAAAAATCTCGTGGAAAGATATAAAGTGCTTGTTTGGATGGGCGGTGAAAATGGGCATTTAGAAAAATGGCGCTTTGAAACGGGCATTTTGAAAAAAGTTATTTACTAGCACTTTTCTAAAATGTTTGTTTTGATATTAAAAATGTTCAAACAAGCATTTCAAGAAATTCAAACAAACACTAACTTATTATAAAAGTCCATTTGAAACATGAAAACAGCCAAACGAGCTGGGGAATCGCCCATCCAAACACAACCAAAAAAATAAATAATGACGTTTATATGGTGTTTATCAATTTATAAAAAGTTTATGATAAAACTTGTTGAGATATAATATGGTTAATTTTTAAAAAAAAAAGCTACAAAATGAATATGAAACAATAAAAGAAATGTCTAGGATTGTGATTATCATCGTAACAACTATTGGAGAAACAAATAATTTTCGATCACATAAAGACTTACATTAGGGATTAACACTAAGACCTTACCTTTTGTGCTTTAGTAATGAACAAGTCGACTATGCACATGTGAAATTTCGTGATACATGCTCTTTGGTGATAACATTGTTTTAATTGATGAAAGTAAAAGACAAATATATATTCAATTAGAGGTTTGGAGAGAAACTTTAAAATTAAGAGGGTTTAAGATAAGTAAGAAGAAAATAAAATATATTGAATGTGACTTTAGTAAAGCTAGGAACACAAATGGGGATATAGTAAAAATAAAAAATGATGAGATGATCAAAAGTGAAATTTTTTGTTATTTACGTTCACTTTTCTACTAGGAAGGAAAAATTAAAGATGATGTTGCTTATAAAATTAAAGCATCATTGGTTAAGTGGATAACCATGTATGGTGTATCGTGCGATCGTTGTATATATTTAAAATTGAAAAAATAATTTTATAAATCAATAATCAAACTATCAATATTGTATGGAACAAAATGTTTAACAGTAAAATAATTAATAAATAAATTGAGTATAGCCAAAATAAGAATGTTAAGATACATGTATGAAAAGACAACAAAATAAAAAAAATAAATATATTTGTGAAATGATAAGAATTGTATTATAAGAGATACAATAAAAGAATACTAATTTAGATGTACAATCATATAGAACAAGTATCATTAAATGCACAAGAAAGAGTTACATAATTTGTACTGAGGGTCACATTAGGCCGTCTAATTAAGAAAATAGTTTTGAATAAAGTAAAATAGTGGGATACAATTTAAATAGTTAGAATAAAATTGTGTTAATATGAGTTGTAATAATTAACTATTTATGTTACAAATTAGAAAAACAGGCAATATCTTATTTTACATTTTTATTGCCCGATTAGTGTTTAGTAGGGGTTCCCCAACCCAGATGGGAGAATCAGGAGATGCAAGCCATTTGCAGGGCGACTAACATTTCATTGCAAGGGAGAACGATAGAGACTGATCACCAAATGTAACAACGACGCATTCCGTCTGAATCGAATCACCGATTAAGCATCTGTCGGCTCAGGCCTTTCGACCACCAATAAAGGCTCTCTCAATTGTCTTCACACTGTCATTCTCTCTGTCTTTTGTCAATGGCCATCTTCCATTTCTTGTGCTTCTAGCATCATTTTCAACCTCTATCGTTACCTTCAATTGAAATTAGATCTCTGAAGAATTTATATATTATCAGCATCCGCTGATTCTCCATTTTTATACACACACACACACACACATTTATATATATCTTCAAAAGAAGGAAGCTAGATGTCAGCTTCCCAAACCCTAGGGGGCCCGTCGCGCTGTGGATGGGTTCTGGGGCCATCACTCGACAAGATCATCAAGAACGTTGCCTGGAGAAAGCATTCCCAGCTCGTCGCTGCCTGCAAATCTGCGCTCGACATGCTCGAAACTCTCTCCGACTCCTCCGATCCCGCCTCCTGCTCCCCTTTGTATGGCTTCTCTACCTCCGATGCGGAATTCGTTCTCCAACCCCTTGTTCTCGCCCTCCATTCCGGTTCTGCCAAAGTTGTCGAGCCTGCTCTTGACTGCACCTTCAGATTATTCTCATTGGGCCTGATCCGCTGCGAAATTGATCGTGCCGATGGAAGTGATCGCCCCCCCTCGCTCATATTCCGCCTCATCGAAGCTGTCTGTAAGTGCGGCGGTCTCGGCGAAGAGGTGATTGAGCTTGCCGTGCTCAAAGTTTTGCTTTCCGCCGTGCGATCTCCGTGCGTTTTGATTAGGGGTGATTGCTTGGTACAAATTGTCAGGACCTGTTATAATGTTTATCTTGGTGGCTTGAATGGAACCAATCAAATCTGTGCAAAATCGGTTCTTGCGCAGATGATGATCATTGTTTTCACGAGGGTTGAGGAGGACTCAATGCTGGTTAATTACCCAACAGTTTCGGTTGCCGAATTGTTGGAGTTTACGGATAGGAACTTGAATGAAGGGAGTTCAATACAATTTGTTCAGAATTTCGTCAACGAGGTTGTGGCAGTAAATGAAGGGGTTTCGGACTCAAAACCGCCAGTGGAATTGCAAAATGGGAATTTTTTGGGGTCGAATGCAGATGGAAAAGGTGAATTGGGGCCGAATGCAGATGGAAAAGGTGAATCAGGGTTGAATGCAGATGAGAAAGGTGAATTGGGGGATGGAGAGGCGAAAGATGGGTTCGATTCCAGTGGTAGCAGTAAGATTAGAGAGGATGGTTTTATGCTTTTCAAAAATTTGTGTAAATTATCAATGAAGTTCTCATCACAGGAACATGCCTGATGATAATATCCTTCTGAGGGGAAAGATATTGTCTCTGGAGCTGCTAAAGGTAATCATGGACAATGGGGGTCCAATTTGGCGTACAAATGAGAGGCAAGTGATTGAAAACTTAACAAGAGTTCTCAACTTAATCCATTACACAGTTATTATCTCAAGCTGACTTTTTTATTATGTCTAAGATGTCTAGTGATCTATCCCTTTGCATCTGATGTTTCCCGATTATACTTTTTGGTCAGTTGCTAAACATTACGGTTAGAAAAGAAAAATCTGTTAACAGACTGAAGAACAAGAAGTCAGGTAACCAGGCAATGTATAATACTGGGGGACAAAGACACAGAACCAGGTTGTTTGATTTTATAGTTTTTTGGTTGTACTTGGGTTGTGGTCCTTTTGGTGTCTTTATAAGACTACACATTACTTATCAAAAAAGAAGAAGAAGGAAGTTTTCCTATATATTTTTTTTTGATAGGTAAATCATATACACCTACTTTACCCCTTAAGGGGACTTGAACCCTCAACCTTGCATATGATGAGGTGGTGGAGTGCCATCCAAGTTAGAACTTGTTGGCTAAGAAGCATGGGTACGGACACGACATAACACGGACACACGAATACTACATTTCTAAAAAAATAAGTAGGAGACGAATATGTTAAAGACATGTTAAATATATATATGCATATTTATATTTTTTATATGACTATATAATAAAAATCTAACATTATTTCAATTAAAATTAGCATAAAAACACATAAATTACAAAAATATTAAAATAACAAAGCCATTAAATAAAAATTTAAAAACTTCTTCATTTAATCATCAACATCCATGATTCAAATTTCAAAACAAATTTACTAACTATTACATAGATGATAGAACATATATATGTATATATATAAGCGGGAAAAAGGAGATAAGGAGAAAAAGAAGGAAAAAATCCGAAGAAAAAAAAGATGTGTCCAAAATGTATACTAATGTGTACTAACATGTCCTAATGTGTTCGGAAATCAAAAAAAAAAAAAAAAAATTTGGACACTTTTTTTGCGTATCCGACATGTGTCTGGAAAGTGTCCGAGAGTGTCGGTGCACGACACGTTTCTGACACAGACACTCACGTGTCCGTGCTTCATAGCTTGTCGGTATGTTTTCCTATATGTTATCCTTATGTAGGTGGTATAAAACTTTAGAAGTACTTCTCCATTCATTTATCCCATCTATTTGTGTTGTTCCCTTCATTCTGCCCCTTCTTCCGTATTAACGTGCTCAAATAACAAAAGTTTCTCTTTATTATCAGTTGGTCATTGATTTTTTATTAATTTTTATTTCTACTCATAATTCTGCCTTATAATTTATGCATAATTAGTTGTGCTTATCGTAAAACCTTTTGATTTTAAGTTGTTGCTCCACTGTTCTAAGCTGGAAATAAGTATCACTGAAGCTTTCTCAAAGTGAATTTTATGATCAACTAATAATTTACATTGTATGTCAGATTCAGTATAGTTTTATACATTCTGTTTATGGCTCATTTGGTAGAATGGAAAAGTGAGAGGAAGAAAAGGGGAGGAAAGGATAGACTTTGAGGGAAAGACCTACCCCTGATTTACTACTGTTTTGCCTTTCAGAAAAAAGAATCCGTAGTTATTATTTTAGGATGTAATGGTAAAATTATATAATACCCATTTCCTTCCTACTTTCCTTTTCGGCAATTTCTCTATCTAACAAACAGAGGAAAGACCCTTTCCTTTTCCTGGCAACTCTTCCATCTCTCCTACTTTTCTTCACTTCCAATTTCCCATCTCCTGTACAAAACGGTGCTTTGTTGATAGCCTGATGTTGTGACAAAAGCTCACTCTATAGGCTTCCTTACTAGCTTCTTTTTGAATTTTTTTTCCCAGAAACATATTGTTTAGAGCTTCCTCCCCCCGCCTAAATGTTGTGCCAAAATGCTCCATTTCTCACCACTAACTTAATGTATTTAGAGAATTCCTCTCAAGCTGCTTGATACTTTTCCACAAGCCCACTCCATGAACAATGGCAGATCTATGCATAGTCTAGGGGGGGCCATGGCCTGCCCAAAGTTTTGAAATTTTGATTTTTTACCCTTCTCCATGATAAACCCCTCAGCTCAAGAAATCTTTGTAACCAGTTTCCCAACCATGCTTGTTTAAGCACATGAAGCTTTCTGATTCCAATCCTCCTCCCTTTGATGGGGTACAGAATCGATATACCAAGTGGTATTTGAAAACATCCGAGAGCATGTCTAAAGCTGATATACGCAATGGCAACAAACTCCAAAAGGAGCAAGAGTGAAAGCCCAAAGATTCCATGGTACCTTTCAGTGCAAAAATAAATGATTTGTAGACTCTACCACCACCTTGCACATAATACACAAGTATGGGATTCTCCAACTCCTATTCATAAATGGATAAATTGTTAAACATGCATATATCCTTGGCCACTGCCTTAATTAAATGGAAAGTACTTGTTGGGGAGCAAAGAATTCCACCATTCTTGAAGGGAAATCAGGGTCCCCTATATTTTCTGGTACTTCACCTCAGGATCTAAATAAGAATAAACTTTTCACACTGCCTTCCTGAACATCTGCATTCTTTGATCCTTTTATTCATCTTTATTGAGGCAAGAGGATAGCTAGCTACAAATTCTGTCAAGCTGTTGAAATAAAGACAAGACATTCTCCCAAGTGACCAAGTTCAACCCATGTTATAAATTTTAAAAGTATGTTGACAATCATATATTAGAAGGTCACACACTACATATCCATCCATCTCATATCCCCATACTCCAGTGATTAACTTCAACCCTCTGAAAGAAATACACCCTCATTCATGATTGCTTACCAAAGATCCCACAACTCTTAAATTCCTAATTTTGCCACTCTTCCCTATCACTAAGAATTCTTGTCAACCGCAAATCTACGACAACCATTTGTCTAGAATATCTTCTTAAGCGCTAAATTACACTCTCATTCCATCACCTCACTCAACATCCGGATAAAATCGCATTTTTTTTTTTTGTGTGGATAAGAAAAGTATTCATAGACAGGCGCCAAAAGTGGGTGCACCCATAAACAAGATGCAAAAGTAAAACACCATTGTCCTTCATGCTCAAAGATCCTAATAACTTTTAAAAAGAATTGAGATCAATCCTAAACGATTGCATATCCCAAAAAATCCGGCATAACCCACAAGACACCAAAAAGGGCAAACAAGGAGCTCATAAGTCATAACTCCTTGGTCACTGGACAAAATAATAGAAGATGCAAAGAAGACTCCTCTGCAGCTTGGCACATGGTGCACCTAATTAACCTGAAATAGAGACATCAATACATCCAAAGTTAAAAGTGCATCCCACATAAATATCAGCGTTCCTCCTTGAGAGAACTTCTTTTCCAACCAAGTTATATTCTTTTCATTCCCAAAATGGCTCCATTTCTCACTTCTTTTGTCTTGAAAGATTATCCTTAAAGAAACCTAATGCTAGGTGGTAAAATTTCATTGCTAAATTTGATATTAACTAAAAGAGAATTCATCGCCTCCATGTTTTCTACTGCCATAATTTCACTCCCACCCTAATTTTCTGCCGAGAACCTAGAACTTCAAAATGAAGAATCCTAGTGTGCATCTATTGATTGGCTAGATTAGTGACACACTCTGGAGGCCCAAAGTAATTGCAGTGGACCCCACGACAATGAAGAAGCCTTTGGTCCAAAGGAAATTGCCCATGGTAGTGAATAAAGTTTATGTCCAGTTAGTGCATTGCTAATTAGATTTCTTTATATTTTATAAAGCTTTAGGAGTCTACGAGTACTCTTGTAATTTCTAACTTTGTTGGACGTGAGCTTTGTAGTGGTCAATGGTTCTTATTTTTTGTTCAATTGGGTCTTTAGTAGGTTTAGAATGGTCTTGATGGTCAGTTTCTAAGTGGTTTATTTTGGAGTCTCAGTTTGGGGCAACTTTTGCATCCTGCTTTTGCGTTTGCATTTGCATATACAAAAGTTGTATTGGTAAACATCTTTGACCGTTTGGCCAAGCTTTTAAAACAACTTTTATGTTGAATTTTGGGCAAGCAAATTAAACATAAAGGTTGTTTTGAGAGCGTGGCTGACACCCACATGATAGACTGCTGCTGTAGTAACCTATATACATACATACATAAATACATACATACATATATGCAATATATATATTTTTGATAAGTAATAATTTATTGCAAAAAAACTCAAAAGGGAGTGTGGCCATGTACATGAAAGATGAACATGTTATTTTTTTGATAGGTAAATCACACACGCACACACTTTGTCCCTAACGGGACTTGAACCCTCAACCTCCCATATGGGGAGATGGAGGAGGTACCAACCAAGTTAGAGCTTATTGGTTGAAAGATGAACATATTATATATATATATTATATGTAATATTCTCAATTCAATGAACTTGAGATTAGAGAATTGAATATTTTGTTTTGAAACCCTGCGAAGGAAGGGGGGGGGGGTGTTGAAGCCCAAGGGATTTAGGTGAGATCCTTGGATATATATATATATATATATAATTTTTTTCCTTCTATCTTTTCTTTAGGTGTTTTGCATTTCTATGAACTTACAATCGTACCTTATTAACTACCTTTTTCAACTTGAGAAATTTTACTTTATTCATCTCAACCCTTACCTCCTCCAAATGATTCAACCCTTGCGATCGAAAAACACAAAATAAACCAAATTATGTTCACGTGTTTTTGTCCACAGCTCCAAAATAGCCCTAGTTCATCCTTAAAAATGTACACTACCATTTTTTAATCCATTATGACTATTTATAGTACCTTTTGGCCATTAACACCTAACACTGAAGTACTTATGATTAGAGTTGTTAATGGAGCGGATCGCGATCCGATCCAAGATCCGATCCGCTAAGTCCGGATATGGTTTTAGAAATAGTGATCCGCGACTCAATCCGAATCCGAATCCGATTATCCCAAATATAAACGGATCGGATATGATATAGGCTGATCCGATCCGTTTACAATTCGATCCGATCCGTTTATATATATATATATTAATTTTAATATTATATATATATATATATATATTAATAATAAGGTTTGTCTGCTTCAACTTCTGTGCATGTTGCTGTTCAGATAGAGCATACTGATCGAGACTGCTTCAACTTGTTTCTTAACATCTCATCACTCTGCTGCATCTCACCTGGTCGGATAATGGCTTACTAAAGCCTCACCGTCTGCATCCTCCTAAAATATGTATTAAGGTGCCAGCTCCAATTCATCCATGGATGCACAAGTAGAAGTGCTTCCCTGCAGATTACAGAGTATTTCACCAGCTGTATATACGTTGCGGCCTGCTTGACAATAAGCAGAGGCTATGTCCTCAAGAGAAGCCACAGAGCCAAAGGCTTCAAGCAACTGCTCCACGACCCTCTTGCAACTGATCAATCATTCTTAATTGCTCCTCTGACAACTCTGGTTCTGCGGCCCCCAACTGCAACTCTTCTAACGGGGTTGCAATATCATCTTCATCCTGTTCGGCCTTGTGAATTCTTGGAATCAAGAGAACTCCAGCAGAAACTAAGCTAATAACATCGTCAATCTAGCAGCCTCAAGCAAGGCCTAGACGTTCTCCAATGACGTCTCGGCTGGAGTCTGTGCTGCTGGATTCGCCTCCCTTCATAGTATATATTAATACATACATATATATATATAATATTAATTTTATTATAATTTTAAACGGATCGAACCGGATTAACGGATCGAATACGAATCAACATTTGAATGATCCGTCGGATAAACGGATCGGATCATATTTTATATTAAACGGATCGGATTCGGATCAGCTCTGATCCAGTCCAAATCCGATCCGTTTACAGCCCTACTTCTGATCTAGGGATTCCACCACATTCCTTTCTCTCTCTCTCTCTCTCTCTCTCTCTCTCTTTAAATTCCTGCAACTTATAATTTTTGCCTTTGCGAGAAGTGGGGTTGAGTGTTAAGGAGTTGCGGGTCTTCAACAAGGTCCTTTTGGGGAAACGACTTTGGAGGTTTGGTTTGGAGTATGATGTGAAGTGGAGGCAAGTCATAGCTTTGAAATATGGGTGTGAGCTAGGGGGTTAGAGTACTAAGGAAGTGGAAGGATCTGATGGTGTGAGCTTGTGGAAATTGATTCAAAAGGGGAAGGATGACTTCTTTGCTTTGTTAGTAACTTAGCATTGACATTGGTGATGGATCTAGAGTAAGATTCTGAATTGATGCTAGGAGTGGTCCTACAACTTTAAAGCACCAATTTCCTAACTTATTATGGATTGCTTCTAATAGGGAGGCATGGGTGGCTGATTTTGTCATGGGGGCAGGGGATGATAGAGCGTGAACTCCTTGTTTTAGGAGGAATTTCCAGGATTGGGAGTTGGAGGATGTAACTAGGTTGACAGGGCTTCTTCAGAATTTCAGGGTCATGGAAGGATGAGAAGATACAACTCGATGGAGGTCAAGTAGTGCTAAAAGGTTCTCAGTCCTCTCCTTCTCTGTTGAATTGGGAAGGAGGGAGATCTTAAATTCCCTTGGAAGATAGTTTGGCCATCCAAATTTCCACTTGAAGTGGCAATTTTTTGTGTACAGTAGTTTGGGGAGCGCACTAACAATAGACAACCTTAAGAGAAGGGGGTTTGTCCTTGTTAGCCGATATTGTATGTGTAAAAAGGAGAAGGAAATGATTGATCATCTATTTCTTCATTGTGAGGTGGCTAGGGATACTTGATGTTTGTTACTTTTTTTGTTTGGATGTAAATGGGTTATGCCAGCTACTGTAAAGGATCTTCTTTTGGAATGTTAAGCGGAAAAGACAAGGAAGGAGGTGCTCAAGTCATGGGGGGAAGAGAAGAATCAAACCCTTGTAGATATAAAGATAGGTTTTAGAAAATGTTTTACTTTTAGATTAAAGAAGTATATCTCTTGTATGTAGCCACTTTTGTTAATTTTTTGGGGATTTTGAGAGTCTAAAATTGTCTCTTCCCTTTGTATATGGGTTCGCCTCACTCATGTGTTATTTTTATATATAATACTTATAAAAAAAAAAAACCAATTCCAACCCTTTGCCATATACAAGCCTTGCAATCTTTCTTTCACTTTTTTAAACCCTAAACCTACAAGCTTTCCTTTACCTAAGCCAGAAAAACAACTGTAGACAGCAATATTGAGTTTTAAAAGTGCTGTCCTGCATCAAATCACTTTGGTAGATTGACAATAATCCCCATTGGTGCATGAGAGATCCTTGCACTGTCCACTTAAAACAAGTGATAAATTGTTTGACATTATTCTCCTACCCTCAGCCAAAAGCCTTCAAAGAAATTTCAGTTGTAAGCCTTTTTGAATTAATTTACCAAAGGTTTTCATCACAATAAAAATAGCAAAGGAGATGATGTATCTCCATGTTTAAGGTGTTTCAAAAGATCATAGGGTTCCATTACCTAGAATAGCGGAGGAGGCTTTTGAAAAGATCATAGGGTTCCAGTCATTCATTGCTATAAGGACTGCATGAAAATTTCTCATTTTAACATTTTGCCTCTTATGCCTGAAGTAATTCTAATTAGCTGTGACTGCACTGTTAAAGTGCAACTGAGATAAAAGACGGTTGGTCTAAAAGTATATTATGGAAATCCTTTATATTTTAAATAAATGTTTAGGAGTCTTAGTAATTAGATAAAATGAGTTTGAGTAACAAGTGGTGGATCATAACAGACCAGGAACTTAAATACTTCTTCGACTCAATCTCAATGGATACAATTGTGAATTTATGCAGTATAATTATCTCTATGGGTGGAAGTTCTAATTGATATCTTTAATTCTAGAAAAATCTGTATTGCCTATCAGGAAAAACAGTGTAGCTTTTAAACAAATTCAGATGAGTAACCCTAAACATTCACGGCTTCTTCTCTTGTTTGACATTCTTGTTAATTCATATAAGATGTGTGTTGACCCCCCATCTTCAGATGCCTGTCATTTTTTTGTTATTGTTATTGTTGTTAAGTAACCATTGTGTTTCTTCTCCAATTTCAATTTATTTATTTGACTAGTCTGACATTTTCTCTCATTGAAATTAAAAAGAATTTAACATTTGTCTTTTCTTGGTACAGATTTCTTAATGTTATCAAGCAGTACCTCTGCTTATCATTGTTAAAGAACAGTGCATTGTCAGTTATGACTATTTTCCAACTTCTCTGCTCTATTTTCAAAAGCTTATTATCAAAATTCAGATCAGGGTTAAAAGCAGAAATTGGGATTTTCTTTCCCATGCTCATCCTTCGTGTACTTGAGAATGTGCTTCAGCCTAGTTTCTTACAGAAGATGACTGTCCTCAATTTACTGGAGAAGATCTCTCAGGATTCACAGGTCATCATTGATATTTTTGTCAACTATGACTGTGATGTGGATGCTCCAAACATTTTTGAAAGGTATTGCCAATGTCTCATATTTCTATCATTCCCTTTCAATGTCTATCACATTTCTATCACAGGCTTGTGGAATATGACACATTCTTCCCTCCCTTCCCTTACATTTCCAGAATAGCACTTTGATCCATATTCGAGACCATCTATGGCTGGGCCACAATCTGGCGAGTCATTGTGTAAATCTGCCGTGATTTGATTATCTTAATTTCCTGCCTTTCATTTAGTTGCCTGTATTTTTTTGTAGAGCCGATTGGTATGCTTTTGAGTGCTTAAATTGTTTATTTTTTTAATTTATATAAAAAATTGTATGAAGATTAAATTATTTAGTTTGTGTAGAAAGTAGTGATGGGAACAAAGTGAATTCAATATAAGGTGTTGTGCCTTTGTTACAAGCCTATAGAAGGAAGCTGTGCCCATTACAGCCTTTACTTCTGATGGATACTTATATCACGACTTTCTGATTTGGTAGTCATCAAACCGACCACCGCTGTAACCATCCCTATTTTGCATGATTTTTTTCAATGAGTCAAGAAGGGCAGTTACTTGCATGAATTAACTCTTGTTGTTTAATAAGATATACAAATTTATGCAACAGTACCTAGACCCATGTGTTATCTTTTATAGAAATGCATTTATGTTTACCAACAGAAGTCCAGGGCCTGCTCTATATCATTGGAGGCCTAAAGCAATAAGTGACAACTCTAATTTCTTATATATATATATAATATTTATTTTTTGTAGTATAAAATTTAATTATTTTTTAATAAAAGAGAGGTATATATTGAAGAAAACTCTAATAATAGAGTTTTTACATAATTTTTTTTATCTAAATAAAACAATAAAAGATTATAGTACTATACGAATAAAACTCTATTAATAGAATTAAGTTTTGTCATGGAGTATTAATGGGGCCTTTTTTGTAGAGATAGATTTATATTAATTTTAGACTTCTAATTTGATTATATTATAAATATATAAAATTTTGGGCCTTTTTGTAGAGTTAGACTTTTATTAATCTTAGACTTCTAATTTGATTATACCATAGATATATAAAATTTGGGGCCTTTTTGTAGAGTTAGAATTTTATTAACCTTACACTTCTAATTTGATTATATTATAGATACATAAAATTTGTGCTATTTTCTTTAAGTGGGGCCTAAAGCGATTGCTTTGTTGGCTTTATGTTGGAGCCGGCCCGGAACAGAACCAGGTAGGATAGTCTTGGATCACCTTATACAAAAACATAATCAACTTTCTCCATTCCAAGGTAAAAAACAAGGCCAAAATATTTGCCTCTATAAAACGCCTCATGCCATCTAGGGATTGGAGCTGGTTTGATTTGATATGGGGTGCATTGTCTTAGTGTGGTGAACACGCTATGTTTAATTGGGACTACCCATGCTTGATTATGTTTTGAGGATATGCAAAATGAGGGTTTATGCTTTTTTTCTTCCTTCTACATATTATTGTTCATTTAGAAAGTTTATATTGTTGATACCAATTGTTACGAGGAAGTTTGATGATTGTTATTTGAATATTTGATTACTGCCAGTGTCACGATATTGCATCTGGAAAAGGTATAAATCCAGTATCTATTTGATCCTACCAACAGTGACATAGAAATCAGTCTTATACTATAATTAAACTTTGTGGAACTGATCTACTTTCATAAAACTTCATTTAAAGCATAGTTATGGTAATGGTGAGACTGAGCCCTTTCCACGCTGGTTAGTTCCCAGCATTCTGCATGAGCAGCGTAGTTGTCAAATCGGGATCCGTATCGTGACTCGAAATGCCATTTTTCCGAATCATGAACCAAATTGAATAGTGAATCATAAGATTTGATGACAAATTGAAAAAATTAAAAGAAATGATAGAATTTTTTAGAAAGAAAAAATTAGCATAAAAATAAGGAAAAATGATATAAAACCTATTTAAATTTTAATCACATTATCATGTCGCCACCATTATATATGTAAACATATATTCTTTTAGCTCTTCCAAAATGTTTAAGAAAACATTTATTACTTCTTCGGAAACTTGGGATGCTTTCCGATACATTATTATGCATTCTCGCCAAGTGATTTTTCATTCTCATCACCCCACCCCAATTTGAGTTACCACAAGGATTACTAATAATACACATCCTATTTCCTTGCCCACCCTTGCCATCATTAACACTCTTTTAATAATCCCAATTTGGATCAATTTCCTTATTTCCTTTCCTTTTGAAATCATTCCACAAGAAAAAAAATTCAAACTCAGTGAAGATTAGAACAAATTTACCCAAAAAGTTCAAACCTTCGAAGTTCTTTAAAATCTTCAATAATTGCCTCTGATAGATTCCTCTTGCAAGTAGAAACACGTGGGAAAAGTGGAATTTAATTTGGATTATTGTAGAGAGAGATATTTGCACCCAGAAGAAGTTGAAAAGAAGAAAAACAAATTTACCCAAAAAGCTCAAACCTTCGAAGTTCTTTAAAATCTTCAATAATTGCCTCTGATAGATTCCTCTTGCAAGTAGAAACACGTGGGAAAAGTGAAATTAATTTGGATTATTGTAGAGAGATATTTGCACCCTGAAGAAGTTGAAAAGAAGAGAAAAGTGAAAAAAAGGTGATGGGTTATATATAAACTATCACTAAAGGTCTTAAAAGGGCATTGGGATTAATTTTTTGTTTAAAATTGAAAAAAGAAGAGATTTCAGCATTTGGGACCGACTACCCGACCCAGCTAATCTGGGTTGCGGGCCCGCAGCTGTTCATGAATTGAAGGAATCTTGATCTTCCTATTCGTATCGAATGAATGGTGAATCATATCGAATCTTATGATTTTGATAACTATGGTAAGCGGGACCAACACCGAGTAGTGGCTTTTATCATCAGATGGTCGGTAATTGATTGCTTGGCCACTTTTTAGCTTGATCATTAATGTTTTAGTGAAGCTGTTCTGGCTGTCTATCCAAATTCAGCATGTTTATGGGCTGCTATCTGGCTTAGGTGCCTTCTACAAAAAGTTGCTTATTTTGTTGGAAAAGCAACTGCGAGATTACCCTTGATTTCTCCAAGCAGCAGATCAGTAAGTGTCCTTCGAAAAGCCTGCTTATGCATTCAACATGAAGATCTCCTTAATCTGGCTAGCATTTCTTTTGATGTTGAAATAGACTGATTCTTGTTTTGTTCTATGAAATGAGCATCATCCTTACCTTCATCTCGGCAAACTAAATTACCTTTCTTCTGATATGTTGAAACAAGCAAAACGGTCCTTATCTATCAGTCAATCAGTAAACACTTGTGAATTATGCCTTTTGGCATACTAGCAATCTCATGCATGCGGTTTCTTTGCGGTGTTGTCCCTGGTCATCAGTACCAAAAGTTGCCAAGTAAGCAACCGTGCCCGAGGCGAACAATGGGGTCCACTCTGCAGTATGGAATCAGTGGAGTAGTCCCTCGAATGGCATCTCCGATCTCCCAAATCTCTCATTGAGGACATTGCTCTAATCAGGACCGCGGGTCCCACCATGCCCTTTGGCATGGTTCATCTCCAGTTGCAGAATGATTCCACTGTGTTGGTCTAAGGTGGAGATGGAACGGTAATCGTATTACGCCCACTCCACTCATTCAGTGGAGTAATGTGGCTCGGCCGTGGTATGCTCCCATGCTTGTGACATGCTACTGGTCAGTGGTCACGGTGAGCCCTCTACGGGATATGTCACGTCTCTCTAGTGGTCATGGTGACCCCTCTGTGGGATGTCATGCCCTTTAGTCCTGATGTGTCATGATCCTTTAGATGAGGTATATGTGTGCTATGCCTCGGATCAGGCGGCTGTGGTTCAGTCCCCACGGCTGTGTCATAGTCTCGCGGTGCAGGTTCAGTGCAAACTGTGATACACCAAGTCATATCCCTCCTTGGGAAAAGGGCTATGTGTGTAGCTCGGAGGATTGCAATAAAGGCTTGGTATACAACTGGACTAATAGGGTCGGGACACAGGTCACCTCGGGCATGATCCTAGGAAACCCTAATCGTACATGAGAAAAAGTCAACAGATATCGACTCTCATCTAGAGGAAAGTGGATCAATCTTTAGTATCATCAAGGAGAGGGTTCTAGTGCTTGCCATTTCGAAGGTGACTTCGTCAACCAATTCCCATTATTCTGCCTTCTTGCTTGCCCTCCTTTTTTTCCACCTCTTTCCCATCACCTTGCTTGCCATTCTGGGAGGAAGGTCCCATTAGACCCCTAGCACACCTACACTTTCCAATGGTGGGTCCTCCGTGCAAGAGGTTTGGAGGTCAATTGGAATCTAAATTGAATACTGATATCCACATTCTGATGTATGCTGTCAGACATGGGGCTAATATGCTACAAGTGCAGGTATTCTCTGTTTTATGTCTATAAATGGTCCTCCATTTATGTATACTGCAGAAGTCACTTATTTTATTGGGCCTCTGAGTGTGTGTATTGTATATAATACACAGCATATCTTTATTTGTCTTTCTACTTGTCATTTCATTTTGGTGTTGCGTTTTGATAAATTGTATCAGAACCCTTTTTAATTCCGTCTGATATTTGCAGGACTGTCAATGGCCTTCTGAAAACTGCTTTAGGCCCACCTCCAGGTTCCACCACTACTTTGTCTCCAGCCCAGGATATTACATTTAGAATTGAATCAGTAAAGTGCTTGGTTAGAATCATAAAATCAATGGGAGTTTGGATGGACCAACAGCTGATAATAGGAGATTTCCATCCACAAAAGATCTCCAATAATGACAATTTAACAGAGAATCATACAATCCCTAATGGGGAAGAAGGACTTGTGCCTGATTATGAGCTGCATCCAGAACCAAATTCTGAATTCTCAGATGCTGCTACCCTTGAGCAACGTCGAGCTTATAAATTAGAGCTTCAGGTTGAGTAATTCTTTACTTGAAGAGAGATGATATGATTTATTCCTTATCTTTTTAGAATGCCTAGTCATTTCTCTTGTACTCATATTGTACCCACCAATTGAAGATGATTGCCTTATGAGTGACATGAAGAATTATTATGACTCTTAGGTGCTCACACATTATCGCATTGTCTCCTTTTGTTCAATTTATACTGTTTTCTCTTAACTCAGATGTATTCTTGTTTAATCTATAGTGACAAGTTTACTGGGTTGTATGCAGAAAGGTGTTTCACTGTTCAATAGAAAACCTTCCAAGGGCATTGATTTTTTAATAAGCACCAAAAAAATTGGTAGTTCTCCTGAAGCAGTGGCTTCTTTTCTGAAGAACACTGCTGGCTTGAATGAGACTATGATTGGTGACTATTTGGGCGAAAGGGAGGAGTTCTCTTTGAAAGTTATGCATGTTTATATAGATTCTTTTAACTTTGAAGGAATGGATTTTGGTGAAGCAATTAGATTTTTCCTAAGGGGCTTCAGGTTACCTGGAGAGGCACAGAAGATAGACCGCATCATGGAAAAATTTGCCGAGCGCTATTGTAAATGCAATCCAAATTCATTTACTAGTGCTGATACTGCTTACGTTCTTGCTTACTCTGCCATAATGCTCAACACGGATGCCCATAACAGCATGGTCAAAGATAAGGTGAGATTCCTGAATTGTCCCTGTGCATCTTCCATCACAGTTACACAATCATGACTTTTCCATTGTTTTTGTTGTAACTTTTTCTTTCAAAATATTAATTCTTTCCTTTTTATTTGTTACTTATTTATTGGAATTAAAAAGGTAGCTTATGTAAGAATAAATGATGATTTTGGAATTATTTTTTACTTTTTCTTTAGTACCCCACTGCACTTGATACACATATTATTCTCAAAGAATAATTTGCTGCAAATTGTTTGGATACTTCTCTGCTATTCTATCTAGTGATTCTTAAAGAAAAGTGAGATGAGGGTGGAAGTATGCATTTGAGAATAGGAAATATGTGATAAAATTAGAAAATATGAAATAGAATTATTAAATATGTAGATAATTCAGATTTTTGGTTGACAATTTATATTAACATTTTTCGATACATAATATTCAAATTTGCTTGGATATTGCATACTCAAGAAATTCTCAATTTGTAGATATTGTTTTTAAATGTATAATTGATTTCGAATTATGTTCTAACTTCCAATTTGCATTGGTTTGGCTATAAAGATGACCAAGGCTGATTTCATCCGGAATAACCGAGGGATTGATGATGGCAAGGATTTACCTGAAGAGTATTTGGGTGCTCTCTACGATCAAATTGTGAAAAATGAGATTAAGATGAATGCTGATTCCTCTGCACCACAGAGCAAACAGGTGAACGGCCTAAATAAATTATTGGGTTTGGATGGTATACTCAATCTAGTTTGGAAGCAGCCAGAAGAAAAACCATTGGGCGCAAATGGGGTTCTTATAAGGCACATTCAAGAACAGTTTAAGGCAAAACCAGGAAAATCAGAGTAAGATTTAGAACTTCCAAAGGTCAACTTATGGGGGGGGGGGGGGGGGGGTATTTGTGGTACTTGTCTGGTTATAAGGATTTTTTTTACCTGTGGCAAGTGGAGTGATGATTCTCTTGCACTTGCATATTTTGTTTTTTGCCCCTGGGTGGGGTTGGGGGGATGTGGTGCTTATGGCAGTTTTAGGGCATGTAATGGTTCCAGTTCAGAGATCTTTTGATTCAACTGTTTTGGTTGGATAACTGCTCTACCTTTCTTAGCACAAATTTCTCCTTCTGTGCGAATTATTGTGATAAATTGATTTAGATAAAAGATGCCAATCACCTTATATCTATTTCTTTTGAACCTTTTTTTCGGGATAAAAGATAATGGAATTCCAATCTCATGTGTTGTTTCAGGTCTATTTATTATGCTGTTGTGGATGCAGCAATATTGAGATTTATGATAAAAGATGCCAATCACCTTATATCTATTTTCTTTGAACCTTTTTTTTCAGGATAAAAAGATAATGGAATTCCAATCTCATGTGTTGTTTCAGGTCTATTTATTATGCTGTTGTGGATGCAGCAATATTGAGATTTATGGTGGAGGTCTGCTGGGGTCCAATGCTTGCTGCATTCAGTGTGACTCTGGACCAGAGTGATGACAAGGCAGCTGCTTCTCAATGCTTACAGGGCTTCCGACATGCTGTGCATGTTACTGCTGTGATGGGCATGCAGACCCAGAGGGATGCCTTTGTTACCACCGTAGCCAAGTTTACATACCTCCACTGTGCTGCAGACATGAAGCAAAAAAATGTTGATGCTGTCAAGGTAGTTATGTTCTCTTTCTTTCTTTCTTTTGTTTCTTTTTTTTTATTGGTTTCTCTATCTGGATTAATAGTAGGCACCGTGTAATATCAACATCCAGATGAAAATCTCCTTTCCCAGCTTTAGGATGGGTCTTCCTCTGCTGCAGAATTAAGAAATGCTTGCATTAGATTGTTCACATAAGTAGTCTCCCTTCACATCTACCATTCAGGTGGAGCTTCTTTGATTATCCTGCATCATGTCCATTCTTTCCTTATCTATTTTACCTGTTTATTAGCAATCTATCTCTTTTCATGTTGAGAAGTGATATTTTTTGGTGGGTAGATTATCCAATTAGTTGATTTTTCCTTGCTATCAGGGGGAAATGTTGCGTATTGTGGTTCCTTGTCCTCAATGCATTTGTATTCTGCAAATGTCCTTATGTTACCTCCTGTTACAACACTTATATCCACATATTTCACTTTGGGCAGGCTATAATATCAATTGCCATTGAGGATGGAAATTATCTTCAGGAAGCCTGGGAGCATATTTTAACATGTCTCTCTCGATTTGAGCATTTGCAACTGTTGGGAGAGGGTGCACCAACTGATGCATCCTTTTTCATTGTATCCAACACGGAAGCTGAAGAAAAAGCACAGAAGTCCACAGGTTTTCCTTCTGCAAAGAAAAAAGGAACCCTACAGAATCCAGCTGTGGTGGCTGTTGTTCGAGGGGGTTCTTATGACAGCACCAGTCTTGGAGTAAAGACCTCAGGGCTGGTGACCCCAGAACAGATCAATAACTTTATTTCAAACTTGAATCTGCTTGACCAGATTGGGAATTTTGAATTGAACCACATATTTGCCCATAGCCAACGGTTAAATAGTGAGGCAATAGTAGCTTTTGTGAAGGCCCTTTGCAAAGTTTCAATGTCAGAATTGCAGTCTCCAACGGATCCTCGTGTTTTCAGCCTCACAAAAATTGTTGAAGTTGCGTAAGATTCTGTACTCTTAACTCTTCAAAATTTTCATTTCCTTATGGAAGATTGTTAAAAAGAACAATATCTTCCTTCTTGGATTTTTATGTCCTGCAATAAATTTTGAAATCCATGAGTAGTTACTAGAGTTCTATAAGATTATTAATTTTAGTTGGTAACTTAGTAAATGAACATCTATTGTCTCTTTCCCTATAGGATTTGAAGTTTAGTCGATGCTTAAAGATTTCAAAAGCCACAATCTCTCTCTGCCTTTTCTCCCCCCCTCCCCCTTCTCTTTTTTAAATCACCTTTGTGCTAATGTTGAAAATTTCCTGAAGGTGATTTTTATATCTTGTTCATTTTAAACAGAAATATCCAGAAAGAAATGTGGGATGAATAATACAATCACACTATGGTTTCTCTTTTGCAGGCATTACAATATGAACCGTATCAGATTGGTGTGGTCTCGTATATGGAGTGTTCTTTCAGATTTCTTTGTGTCAGTTGGCTTGTCAGAAAATCTTTCAGTTGCGATTTTTGTCATGGACTCGTTACGGCAGCTTGCTATGAAATTTTTAGAGCGAGAAGAGCTGGCGAATTACAACTTCCAAAATGAATTTTTGCGGCCATTTGTGATAGTAATGCAGAAAAGCAACTCTGCAGAAATCAGGGAGTTGATTGTTCGGTGTATTTCACAGATGGTCCTTAGCCGTGTCAGTAATGTGAAATCTGGCTGGAAGAGTGTTTTTATGGTATGTTAATGTCTTTTAAATTTTATTTTATTCACGGTATCATGCATTGTTAAAAACTTACTATTGTGCAGAAGGGTGGAAGGTTCATGCTCAAGCCTGGAACCTGATTGAATTTAAATATATATACATACACATATATATACATATACATAAATAACTAGCATGGACCCATGCTATGCACGGGTTTTGTAAACAAATAAATATATACTTTAATAATTATAATAAACAATTTTTAATAATTAAAATAAATAATGTTGTCCGTAAAACTAAAAAGATTTTATTTCTTCAAATTGTGGTCACTTCAATGTGTAAATTAAAGAGTCATAATAGTGTGCCAAATGTCACTTTCACAGATCCTATAAAATTCATTTTTAACAACTGCTATAAACATGTTTCCTAACTACAGTTAACCCTTTTATAATTAATAGACATGAGAGATTGAAAATTTATTAATTATTAGAATTATTATTTATTAAGTTTTCTCTTACTTTCATTAACCAATAACTGTTTCTTACATGTAAATGATTTTCAGCACTTATCAAAAAAAAAAAAATTGATTTTCAGTACAAAAATAAGACCGTATATATAAATTTTCAATGAGTTTTTAGTTTTTCATAAAAAATATATAGAAAACTAAACTAGTGGCATAAAAAACTTCTAATATCCATTTCAAGTAAAGAAGTTGTCTTTCATGATGTTATAATTTTTCTCATTTACAATACTTTTGACTTCAATTATGTAGAATTAGTTGATATAATTACCATGACATGTTATAAATAGCATATATATAAATACATATATAACTATTTATCTCTCTAATAATTGATATTATAAAGAGTTTTTTTGAAAAATGTATTAATTATTAAGTAATAGAATTATTAATTATCTACCATAGAACTAACTTGGTTCCTTAAAAATTTATTAATTATTAGAGATTATTAACTTATTGAATATTAATTATAAGAGGGTCAACTGTACCCGTCTACATATCTATTTATTTCTTCTAGCTTTGGGTTGTTGAGTTTCCCAGGTTCCAGAATTGAGAGACTCCTTGGACTTGTAATGTAATGAGATTGATTGTACAATACACCTTGCGTTGACCCAAAAAAAAAAAAAAACTACCCGTTTACATATCTATCTTCTCAAAAAAATTATAACCAAATACCCCCAAAGAGAAGAGCATGGAGGGAGGATAAACAATAAATATGTTTTATGGAGTAAATTATTAAGAAAAAATAAATATTCTTTTAAAAAGAAATTCAAAACCTTTGAGATTATGAATGTCTATAATAACTTCAGTTCATCACAATGTTTACGAAAATTTATTTATAATATCTAAGTTTATTCTTGTAACACGTACATGGTCAAATTATAGGAGAGTTTTGATCATAGGTGTGTTATTTTAAAAAAATTATCTAAATTATTATTTTTACAAAATATTCTTTCTAAAATTTGAATCCTATTCAATTAAAAAAATATTTTATTTAACTATAAGGTTATTTATTAACGTATCTCGACGTGTCATCACATGTTCATATATATATATATATATATATTTTTTAAAATAAAAAGATATCGGCTACTTATTTTAATGTGCCTGAACTGTGTCCATGTCCCAGACGCGTTCGACACCGATACTCTAGCCTTGGAGAGGTGTTCGTGCTTCATGGCTGACAACATAACATAAAGCTGTGTTGGGATGTAATTTTGAAGCAAATTTCGTCACTTTCCTACAAGAAAGGCTTGAATACAACGGCTTGTGGGACTCAAAAATCAAGCCTTAAGAAGAAGAAAGACATGAGTTGATAAAATTATCTACATCTGCAATTTTTTCTCTTCAAAAACCTTCATTAAATTGGGTAACTACAGTGTTATATAGAGTGTAACTAGGGAGGCTATTCATAGTGAAATACTAGGGAAAGTTAAATTTTTTTTATTGATAAGTAAAAATGGAGGAACTAAAGGACTTTTAAAACTTCATAAATATAGAAAACACTTCAAAAACTATAACTTAACATGTCAAGCTGTTAAAATCTTCGTTTCTCTGAGGTCAATGCACCATCTTTTGCACCTAAATAACTTGTTGATCTCAATCATATCAGCCAGTGGTTGTTCTTAGTCTAATTGATTGCATTTAGGAGGAAACATGTACTTGTCAAAAAAAAAGTACTCGTTGGAAAAAATAGGACCACATGTTGAGTGGTGAGGTAAGGTCTAGCGAGGCATCGACTGGGTGATGGAAGGCAATGGGGGTTTAGCAAATTCCTTAAAAGTTTTGTATGAGAGGTTCAGGAATGAGACAATGAGGTTCTTTGGGGATATTGATAGTAGGTGTGACGTTACGTAGGACAACTTTTGAAAATTTTGAATAAACTTGCCTACAATTGATTTTGTGGTGTTTTTTGGGTTATCGAAAACTTGTAGATTTAGGGCTTTAGTCAGTTGAAGAAAGATTGTAAGCTTTGTGGATGGGAGGGGGCTGAAATTGGTGTGGTTTTGAAGTAGTAGGGTTGTAGGAAATTAAAGCAAAGCATGTTTTTGGACGGTAAGGATTTTTAAAAAGTTTGGTAATATATTAAAGGAATAGGTTAATGAGTTAAGATTGTTGAGGGTCCTTAATGACCTGGAAGTCCCTTTTACATGTCAGATGACACCTATAAGACACCTTAGTAGCAGATAGAAAAGGGAGCCCCGGATGAGACCCGACTTGGTTGAAGACAAGGCAGATGGTGATGACAGAGAATAGGCAGTCCTGACTCCAGAGTAAGAAACCGAACCCCCAATGGGCACTTCGGCCCAGGCTCAAAGAGAGAATGGGGGAATGTACCTTCTGGGAATTATGATTACTGATTTGGTAATGACCCCATGCTGGCTTCCCTCCACCAAAAGAATCTCCTCCCTGTGGATATGTTCCTTCCACTATTTATAGGGAGCCTTGGCCTCGAAATTTTGAACACCTTTCAATGATCTTGTGTCATTAGGCTACGTCTCTGTGCTTGGCCAGCCTCTCAAAGCCTAGTCTCCCAAATAACTATCACCCTCAGGTGATTTCCCCATCTTGGATACAATTCTTGTCTGACCAAATGAGACACTCCACCTTTGCACCGTTCATCATTCAGCCCGGGCTGTCAACCCCCCCCCCCCCCCCCCCCCCAGGTCTTAGCCTCCAAACCGAGTAACTGCCAAGACTCCCAATCCCTACTGGCTCAGCCAACTAGTGTCGGACTGTGTAGGTTCCCCCAGCTCCTGCCTTCCAACCCCAGCTAGGCCTTATAGCCTTAGGGCACTATCACCTTATTCCTCCAGAATTGCTTCGCATTACTGTCTTAAAGACAGTAACTTGGTGACTGATCACCTCTCATAGACATGGCCACTATGGACCCTTTGGCCTCAATGGGCCTCCTAGTCTTTGTGGACCCTGTGGGGTCTCTATGTGGCTCCTTGTCCTTGCGGGCCTTTGGTGGATGTAAAGCATTTGCCACATGGGTCGCCACGTGTCATTGCATAATTTTTCGCCATCAACAAAGATTAATCAGAGCTTGGTGTGTTTGGACTGAATACGTGCTGAATTAGTGCTATTAATAGTAACTTGGAAGTAGTAATTAAGTAGTGAAGAGGAGAAGAAGAATAGGAAAAAGGATCTAGGATTCCTCCTGGAATGCTTTAAACTTCAACTTTGCAAGGCTGAAGCCAATTCACAAAAACATAATGAAATTCTCACAATTCAACTAAATTAAAGGAAAGAGATTACTCAAAAAAAAGGTAAAAGAGATTATACAAGCATCTATAGGTTGCTAGGCTTTCTTACTCTTGTTAGGATGACTCCAAAAATAAGAGACTATGAAACTTTGACTAATAAAAAATATGCTGGACTAATAAGGACTCCACATAAAACTCCAATAAGATAAATTGACTCAAAATAAAACTTGTAAGCCATAACTATAGCTCGTATCCAACAAATTTTGAGATTACCAAAAAAAAACAAAAAAAACCCTCTGACTACTATAACTTAATAAATTTAACCAAGAGCTTTGTAATTTAAAATAAGGATTATTAATGACTCAAATTCAATGCAAACCTTGATTTATACAAGGTTCCAGTTGTGCTTCATGTGAAATTCCCAATTTTGCCCCCTCTCTTATTAATTTTACATGCATCAAGGTGGAGGTAAGAGGGTAGTAAAACTAGGAATGGCAATGAGGTGGTTTTGGGGCAGGGCACTCCTTCTCCAACCCCACCCTGCAAAAGGAATTGTCCCCTAAATCCATTTAAACCTTTGATAGAATGGCCTAGGTCCTTGTGTAGGTACCCATTTAATTATTAAAATTTTATGTATTTTGCGTATTAAACTAATTGCAATTAACACATTTCAAAGAAGACATTATATGAGTCAAAATAAGAAAGATGCACTTAAATACAGAATTAGAATGATTACTTATAAAAAAGAAGAAGAGAGAATTAGAATGATGTTTTTTTCTTTTACAAATATTAACTCTATTAAGTTTGTCTAAATTTCTAACGTAGGTAAAACATGTCATTATTAACATTGACTATGTACATATAATTGGGGTGGGTTTACTGAGCTTCCTTGAAACCTATCTCAATAGGGTTGGGGTATGGGGAGTTCTCAGCGGATCAGATTAAGGTGATGCTGTTTTCTGGGTTGGTTCTCATGTTTTGTTTTCTCTTTTCAACAATTTTTTGGGTTGGGAGATCATGTATTTAGGCTTTGGGTTTGTGTCTTATGTGGTGTTTTCTTTGCTTTTGTCTTGGCATTTTGTATACTTAACTTGTAAGGGGGTGGCATCCCCTCGGTGCCATTGTAGGATTGGTTTACTTGCCAATAAATAAATAAGGAAAAAAATAGTGTTTGACATTATATTAACTGTGTTGTTGATTGTGCTTTTAAGCTCTATCGGTATCATTGCATTTTTTTTAAACTTGGGTCAAATTCGCAAACATTGAAAATTAGCTAGGTCTTGTCACCCACTTATTATCATGAAGTGATTTGCACAATGGTGTGGACTCAACTTTGTCGTGATTAAATTATAAATCCAATACCATCTATCATAGTTGGGCACTAAGGGCTTGTCAACATGTTGTAATTGATGATTGATAACTTAAAGAAACGAGGTTTCTACTTGGTAAATAAATGTTGTACGTACCACTCTTCTGAGGATATTGTCATTTATTATTGCGAACTGGCAAATGAGTTGTGGAAGTTGCTTTTTATGTTATTTGGTGTCTAATAGGTATTACCGGTGACGGTCATGGACCTCTTGTTGAGTTGGTTATCTTAAATGGAGAGACAAGATTCATGGAGTTGTTTCTAAATAATTGGGATAGAAGGCTTTGTTGAGTTGGTTATGAACCTCATGTGCACTGGCAAGGTTGTTAGCAATATAGGAAGGGGTAGGCACGTGTGGCACACAACTCCTCACTGAATAGTCAGAGTGGGAGTGGGAAGTTTACCAAGTGACATGAGACTTGTGTAATAGTGAAAGTGGGAGTGGGAAGTTTCCTCACTATATCTCACTCCCCTCTCCCCTTTTGGTTTGTGAAAATGGTTCTAAGTTATTTAGTAATTCGTAAGTAAATGCTTATAAACATTTTGTCTATGTTCTCATGTTCATTTTCCACATCCTGAAATGTGCAACCCAAGCAATTAGTAATTCTATTTTTGGATATGAGATAGAGTGGATTCTCGACGTGTTGTGGAGGGTGAAAGTTGAGGCAATCTAAAGAATGAGGTAGAGATATTGTACACCTATACATCCCATGTGCAGTAAACATACTTGAAAAAGTTCGAGATACTGCTGTATATAATAGTCGATACATGCAATTAGCTCAAAGGGCAGCGTTTGTATCTTTCTTTCTCTATACAGACCAAGATTTTATGAGGAACTAGTGCGTGCCGAGCTTTGGTGAATCCATGACTTTAGCCACCAAGCCACATAATCCTACGAATCCCTTTAGAGGGACTATGGTCGTGTGGCGTGACATGAGAACCACACCATAGTGGCCCACCGAGCTCTTAGAGCTCCTTGGAATTTGCCTCAAATCCAAGTAGTCATTAAATGACAAGTTTCGTCCCAAGGGGCGATTATGCCATGGGAGATCGACAAGGTGTGAGCTAGACTGACCTATCCAAAAAGAAAAGATGTGAGCTAGATTGAGAAATCTGAGGAAGGCTCGACGCAGGAAGATAATGGCTCAAAGAGAGATTTGTTTGATGGATGAACTAATATCAAGATTTCCTTGAAAGTATTCATTGTCTAGATCTGGTGCTAAGACACAACATGTGTTAGCTCACACAAGGAATCAACACGATCACATCAATAATAAGATGTGTCACCATATGATTGATCCAAATATCAATACGTGATTGGATGATGGAATATCCATGCTTTATAGTAGTGCAACTTATAGTTAATGAGAGATTGACACGTGACTAAGATGGCTTGTGGTGAACAAAATACACACTTTTATAAATGCATACCTTGTTTAAGGCACTCGTTATGACGTAGTTTTTCTGAATGATATTATTAATTGTGAAAACTATTAGAGTCAGGAGAAGGGAGAGGGGGGTGGTGTGCAAGTTGGATAGAGAAAGCTTACGATCACGTAAATTGGACTTTTCTCCTATCTTTGTTAGATAAGATGGGTTTTGGGGAGAGATGGTGCTAGTGATCCAGTCATGCATTTCTACTTCAGTCCTTGTGAATGGTTCTCAAGCTAGCTTTTTTTGGCTTCTCGTGCTTTGAGACAAGGGGATCCTCTTTCCCCTTTCTTGTTTGTGATTGTCATTGAAGCTCTTCGCATTATGTTGTGCAGAGCTATGGAATGGGGTTTGATGAAGGGGTTTGTGATTGTGGATGGTGGAGGTAGGAAGGTAGAGATCCCTCATCTATTGTTTGTAGATGACACTATTATTTTCTGCGAGGTTGAGGAGATGCAACTTAGATATTTGAGATGTGTTTTGATGTGCTTCGAAGCAATTTCTGGTAGAGTTAACTTCTGCAACAGTGAGATTATTTCGATAGGAGATGTTGAGGAAGTGGAGTTTTTTGCATGGGGCATGAGGTGTGGCATGGGATCTTTCCCCACAATGTATTTTGGATTGCCTTTGGGAGCATGTTCTAGATCCACGGTAGTTTGGGATTTAGTAGTAGAGAGATTCCATAGGAGGTTGGTGGGTTGGAAAAAGCAATATTTGTTAAGGATGGGAAGCTTACACCCATAAAGAGTACTTTGGTTAATCTGCCCCCTTATTGTATATCCCTTTTTCCAATGCCCGCATAGGTGGGAAGGAGAAAGGAAAATTCATCTAATAAGTTGGGATAAAGCTTTTTTTTTTTTTGGGGGGGGGGGGGGGGGGGGGTTGTTGAGGCTTTGTGGAAGGATGTGGTGGCTGCAAAATATGGTTGTGGGGAGTAGGCATGGTAGTCAAAAGAAGTAATGGAGGCCTATGGATGTGAGGTTTGAAAGTTTATCATGAAGGGGAAGAATAATTTATTTCAGCTTTGTGTGTTTTTAATGGGTGGATAATATTGAGGGTCATGCTAGAGGGTGAGGGTGACCAAAATTAATTTTGGTAGAGGTGGTTAAAACAGATATGATAATGTGTGGTCTAATTGAGAGAATGTTTTTAAATAGAGAAGAATGACGAGATAGAAATCATGTAGCAGACCTCAAATAATTGGAATAAGGCTTTGTTGAGTTGTTTTTAATGAGTGGAGAGTTTAGTTTTGGAGGGACCCTTAGTGTTGTGATGAGCCTCTGAAGGATAAATTTCCTATTCTTTTTCTTATTACCTCGAACAAGGAAGCATTGGTGGTGGAATGTGCTGCTTTGGAGGGAGGTAAGTAGGTATGGAGTCCTTTTAGGAGGAACTTTTTTTATTGGGAGGTAGAAGCCCTTATGGAGATGTTGAGTAGATTTGGGCTCAATGGGATGAGGAAGGATGGGTTGGTTTGTAAGGTGACTAGTTCATGTGGGTTCTAACAATGTTTTACGCTGGTTGTTAGCTACCTAACGCAACCCCCCTCCTCTATTCAGGCTTGGGACCGGCTGTGTAATGATATGGCACGACACTCAACATTGGCAGAGTTTTTGTATTTACACACACTAATGAATTTTTTGGGAGGGATTTTAGGCGTTAATGTTTGTAGCCAATCCCTTTTTTGGATATTGGGTGCCCTCCTTGGGCCTCTTGATATATAAAGATTACACTTTAGCGATAAAAAAAAAGTCACACATAATATTCTCTTTTTCCAAAACTAATTAGAAACTATTTAATGATTTTGAGTTTAATTTTATATCTTGCCCAAATGGCCCTTAAGAAGTTAATTCAAAATAATTAAAAAAATTATATATCTTAAAACTAATATACAATCATTAAATCTTAATATCTATATAAAAAAAACCCTTAAAAATACCCCATATCCTATAATTTCAGACTCTAGAAAATAATATACAATAGCATTAAAATTTGTGAGCTTTTTTCAAATCCTAACCAGCAAAAGTTGTTGCCAGAACTAACCCCCCCCCCCCCCCCCCCCCCGGGGGGTTAGCTTGGATGCCAAGCCTCAATGGTGTACTACCTTGAGGTCTTGGGTTCGAGTCTCAGTTTACTTGATATATGGGGCTTGGGAATGGTTGTGCAGACCCAAGTTAGTACACTCTATGGTAGGGGTTCTTTGTTAATTTTTTTTTTTTTTAAAGTTGCTCCTAAAAATATCAAAAACCTTAAAATTTTGAACCATTACTTCTAAAAATTTTAAATTCTAAACCAAAATCTTATTGATCTTAAACCTTAAAAGCATGAAGTAGGAATGCAATACAAATATAGCCTTGATAAATTATTTCCAGTTTATGGATGCTCAAGGATTTGTCAGAGGTTTCCTGAAAAGACCTAGAAACATGAACACATATCCAATACAAATATAGCTTCTTTTATAATTTAGAAGCATCTATGCTATAAGGTGTTGACACTGTCAAACTGTTGCGGGCTTTGACCCTGCATAAAAAATTGACGTGTTGGTGTACATTACTAGTCCATTTTGTTCGTAGCTTACTTTTAACCGTACCTGTCCTTTACATGTGGATGCTTGAGAAGTCGTTTAGTAGGCCCTTGCTAATGCCTCATTTTTTGCCTACTTTTCTTTCCCCAGGTTTTTACAGCTGCCGCGGCTGATGAAAAGAAGAACATTGTTTTGTTGGCCTTTGAAACCATGGAAAAAATAGTGCGAGAATTTTTTCCTTACATAACTGAGACCGAGACAGTGACCTTTACAGATTGTGTTAGATGCCTCATCACTTTCACAAATAGTAGATTTAATAGTGATGTTAGCCTCAATGCTATTGCTTTTCTCCGGTTCTGTGCTGTCAAGCTTGCAGAGGGAGGGCTTGTTTTCAATGAGAAGAGCAATGTTGATTGTTCACTTGTTACAGTAGTTAATGACGATGCTTCAAATGTGCAAACTTTCAAAGATAAAGATGATCCTGTGTCGTTTTGGGTTCCTTTGCTCACAGGTAACTTGTTTTCCAATTTAGAATCCAGGTAGGACAGTATGCTTGTGGAAAGTTTGGATGCGCAGTGCAACTCTTAACTAATAGATTTTGGTTTTTAACAACCAACCTAAGATTATAGTCTACTATTTTTTCCAAGAAGAAACATTTTGATTTATCTACCACCTCCCTGACATTCGAGCCCCTTGAAAAGATGCCGTAGTTTTTTTTTTGGTGGATAAGATAGTATTCAAAAAGCACTAAGGGGGGCAACCCTTGGGGTTGAATGAGTTGGGAAGAGGCTTGGGTAATATCCCCAAGGTTTCAGGGTCAACTCCCCACCCCAAGGGCCACTTACGTATCAAAAAAAAAAAAAAGGGCACTAAAGTGGGCACAACCCTTGTACAAAAAGAATAGGAGCTAAAGATTAGCTCCTTCTAGAGATGCCATAGATTTTATACTTCAATTCCTCTAATAGGAATCATTTTGGCCCCTGAATTTATATTGCCTGCTTCTGTTGGATGGTGGGTTTTACTGCCCCCATGCATGTGATGTTATTTATGTACTACAAAGCTGGATGTAAGCCTTGTTATTAAGCACCTTTATTTTATTATGCAAATGTTGTTTCAGGCTTATCAAAACTAACATCAGATCCCAGATCAGCCATCAGAAAGAGTGCTTTGGAAGTGCTCTTCAACATTTTGAAGGATCACGGTCCTCTTTTTTCACGCCCATTTTGGATCAGTGTTTTCAATTCTGTAGTTTTCCCCATATTCAGTTTTGTGCATGAGAAGAAAGAAACACAAATGAACGATGACCAGTCTTTACCAGCTTCTAGTACATGGGATTCTGAAACTTCTACCGTTGCAGCTCAATGCCTAGTAGACCTATTTGCTAGTTTCTTCAATGTTGTGAGGTCTGAACTACCTCGAGTGGTATCAATACTGGCAGATTTCATCACAGGCCCTGGTCAAGGTTCTGCGAGCACCAGTGTAGCTGCATTGATGCGTTTGGCAGATAAGTTGGGTGGGAGACTTTCAGAAGATGAATGGGGAGATGTCTTTTTCGCTTTAAAAGAGGCAGCTGCTTCTACTCTGCCGGGGTTTTTAAAGCTTTTGAGAACAATGGATGGCGTTGAAGTTCCTGATGTTCCTCATTCTTATAATGATTTTGAAAATTCTTCTGACCTTGGATTGGCTAATGATGATTCCGAGGATGACACCTTGCAAACTACGGCATATGTTGTTTCAAGAATGAAGAGTCATATAGCAGCCCAAATACTCATCATTCAGGTCTGTGTTTGTGTTTGTGTGTGTTTATGTATATTTATGTGTATGCATAATTTTTTTGTTTGTATTTATATGCATCTACGTATAACTAAACTGAGTGTTATTAAATCAAACTAAAAAATGATTATATATATATATATATATATATACCTGTCACCTCACCCCCTGCTTCTCTTGTTTTGATTTTGGCTCTGGTGGCCATCTCTCTCTCTCTCTCTCTCTCTCTCACAGACACACACACACACTCGCGGTTGAGGCAACCAGTTAATTAGGAACTAAAAAATCAAGAAGTCTTTTCTTCTGCACTTTAGTTTGAAGACAAAGATAAAAGTATCTTCAAACAGAAGTAATAGAAGGAAAATGGGTCTCTTTCGTCACTCTCTGCTGGTGATGCAGATTGGAGACAAGACCTTCGAGATAGAGGAAATCGGCAAGAATGGAGGAGATTTTCTTCAGATCATGGAAAGGGGAAGGAGTGTGGTTTGGAAGTTGAGATTGGTTACAAAGGAGCTAGACTGGATGTGTGATACCTTGGTGGAGGCGTCAACTGAGGAGAAGTTTTTGAGATCCTTCCAGTGGCAAAGGGTGATCTATTAATGTATGGAGACATTCGAATGCAACGGAGGAGTACGTTAAGGTGGAGGAACAGTTTGGGGAAGGAGATGTAACATTTTCATTCTAGAGGTGGATCATGGAGGAGGATGGGGAAGATAGACGAGAGCTTCGGGGAATGGGATGGCCGGTCTTTCAAGAGTGGCTGTAACACCTGCTGCTGGTGTCTAATGGGGTAGAGGGAGTGTGGGAGGACATTATGGTGGATGTGGACTCTTGTAGGGAGAGATTTATGCACATGGAGAGATGCTTGGTGGGGAAAGTGGGAAACTTGATTGAACACAATGGTGCCAAATATATCAAATATACAGTAACGGGTGCAGCGCTGGTGGGGAGTTTGCAGTCAAGGTCTTTTTTTTTTTGACAAGTCAGTCAAGGTCTTTTTTTTTTTGACAAGTCAGTCAAGGTCTTGGATATTCACAAATTTCTATTTTCCCGTCCAAGAAAAAAGAATGTGCTGAATGAAAGAGATTGGATATTCGAGGGGGAACCGGTCTTCTTGGATCGGTGGGTTGTAGTGGGGTGTTGCCACAGATTGGGGAACCAGCAGAATTCTAGGTTCATTTCATGTGGCTCCCTGCCTTCTGGTGGTGTCCAGAAATATTCAGAAGATTAGGGGAACTCTGTGGAGGCTTTGTGAGAGTTGATATGCAGACGGTGGAGTCCATCTACGGTGGGCAAGGGTGGATCATGGAAATTCAAAGTTCTGATTTGGGCAGAGTTAGGCCCTCGTTTCTTGACGACTGAGGAGGATCAAATGGTGCACAGCGAGAAACTATCAATGGTTGATGGAAGGAAGCGGATGAAGTGGGCGCACATGCGGTCAACGCATGGGGAGAAATATGTACAGCTGTCAGGTCATCCTCCACTTGTTAGCAGGAGAAAGCCCACCTTATCAGATGAGAATCCCAATTTGAATTTTAAAAACTAGGTGCAGTCCCGAACGGTGCTGATGGGCACAAGGAAGCGGGCTGGAGAAATGGAAATGGGCAGCCCAATATATTTACCTAGACACTATGGACTCGATCGAATGGGTCTGGATGGATTAACGGGAGAGTTGAAGAGGTGGGCTGGGACAAGCCCAAGTGATATGGTAGGTTCTCTGATAATGAAGGGAAGGGAGGTCTTGTATGGGCGGAAGAAAGTTAGGCCCAAATTGATTTGACCCTTTAAAAAGGGTTAATAAAGTTGGGTTGAGTAATGAAGTGTACAGCCAAACTAGTAGGTTGGGCTGAGTTAGATATGTGTCAGAGTTAAATAGACCCAACTCATTATAGGGTTTAGGGGGAAGTTGGGCCACAAAACAATGGGCTAATCTCAAAGGAAAGGGAGATGTTAATTGAAGCCTAGCCGGGTAAGTGGTCTATAGACAACAAGAGGCAGGCCTAGATCTTCAGTGCAGAGAATGGTAAAGCTGTCTGCACATGGCGACTCTTGCAAGCAACGATGCAAATGGGGGAAAAAGAGGATCATCGAGGAGGAATCAATTGACAAGGATGAGCAAAGATTTTGTGACATGTAATTTCAGAGGCCATCATCTTCTGTCCTCAGTTCAAAGGATGGGGAAGAGGACATCGTAACAAAAGCTAGCATGGAGTTGTGTGGAGCTCTAGTAGTGACAGGTGAGGAAGCTTCAAGGATGACACTTAAGGCAAGGGGATGGGGAGATACATTAACAACTTGTTTGGAAGTTTTGGCAAGAAAATAAAGGAAATGATAATTTAAAATAGAAAAAAAAAAAAAGAGAAGAAAAGAAAAGAAAGTGTTTGTCTTTACCTTGTTTGAATATTCAAGAGAGAAATGAGTAAGAAAATAAACTCTCTTGTTCGAATAGTCAGTAGGAGAGAAAATAAAAGAAAGTATATAAATTATTTGACAGTTAAAACCATTTTTGTTACAATAAGCTTAACTTTTAACACAAATATTTAAGGGTATAATTGATATGTTGAAAAAATCAATCAAAAATTTTATTTTTTCTCAACTTTCGTAGATATTAGAGAAGTGATCTTTCTTTGTTACTTAAACATCCAAATGAGATCTTTGTGTAAAACTCCATTTCAATCCTTTCTTTGCTCTCCAAATCTCTCCATCTAACAGTTCGTTTGGAAGTTTCATAGAGAAGAAAAGAAAAGAAAAGAAAATTTAAAATAGAAAAGAAAAGAAAGTGTTCATTTTTATTTTGTTTGATAGTTCAAGGGAGAAAAGAAAAGAAAAGAAAGTATAAAAAATCATTTGACAACTATACCCTTTTTCCTTTTTGTTTAGAATTTTTAATTCTTTCATTTATGGGTATTTTTATTATTTAAAAAAAATCATTAAATAAATTTTCTTCTCTCTCCAAATCTCTCCACTTTTGGAGAGATTGGAGAGGTGGGCTAAAACCGTCAAACTTTTTCTCTTATTCTTTTCTTTTCTCTCCATTAAAAACTTCCACAACAAGAGATTTAGCTATCTCTCCACCCGAATCTATTCTTTTCTCTCTAATTCTCTCCATCCAAACGAGTTGTAAACGAATTGTAAGTGAGGAAGATAAAGCTACAAAAGGAAGTTATCTAGAGTGGGAAAAGGAGCCATTAGCTTGTATTCCTTTGGTTGTGATTACACTAGGCGCATCAGGAGGAGCAACATGTTCTCATGATATTGCTCAGGGTGCAACCTAAGAAGCACGAGACACAGATACGACATAACATGAACACATGGACATGACATTTTTAAAAAAAGTAGATCATGTTGAATAAATATATATATATATATATTATTTTATATGATATAATAATAAGCTAATACTATCAATCAAATAATAAGCTAATACTATCAATCAAAATTGACATGAAAAACACAAATTACAAAAATATTATTAAAATATCAAATAACAAAATCATTAAATAAAAATTCAAGAACTTCTTGATTTGCTTATCAATACCCATGATTCAAGAACTTTTTCACAAATGTATTAACTATTAGATAGACCATATATATGTATATATAATTATATAAAATAAAAAATAGAGAAGATGAGAAAATGAGGGAAAAATAAATAGTAAAAAAAAAGGGTGTCCTAACGTGTTCGAAATTCAAAAAAATAAAATAAAATTGGACACTTTTTCACGTGTCCGACATGTGTTCGAACTCGTCTGTATTTGACATGGACACGTGAGGCAAAATAGAGTATCTATGCTTCATAGGGTGCAACGATAGATCAAAGATTGACAATAGGCGATAGGGAGACTCATTTGTTGGACTTGAAGGGGGGCCAAAATGGTTGAGGCATCAGAGTGAATTTTGCGAGAAATAAAGGGAGTAAGCAATTTTTTTGGGGTGTCCTACAGGGATATAGAGATGAGTTAATGAGGCTTTTTTAGGCCATTGAGAAGATTGGAAAACAATCTAGGAAGGAAAGTAGCTATAAAAAGAAAGAGGTCAATTAGCCATGAAACTGAAAAGGGTGTTGAAGAACTTGGCTTCCTTAGTCAATTATGATTCTAGAAGCTAGGTTGGAGGGACCAAAGGGGGTTTAGGGAAGTATTGAGAATAATAGCTTAATGAAGCTCAAAATTCTATCTTGGAATGTGACGAGCCTTTATCACCCCGATAAAATTGTAGTGGTGGAATGTTTATTAAAAGAATGGAAGGCAACAATTGTATGTTTTTAGTATACTAAAGTAGAAAAGGCTACTAAGGACTTTATGAGGAGCTTATGGGGTAATAGGTGGGCGCAATGGAGGAGTTTGGCAACAATTGTAGTAGCTGGAGGTATTCTACTATTGTGGGATTCGAGGGAAATTTCCTTTCTCGACCAATGGATTGGTAGATTTTCAGTGACTTGCCAATTCAAGTTGAGAGAGGATGATTCGGTGTGACTCTTTTTAGGCGTTTATGAGCTAGTAAACGATGCTAAAATGAACAGTATATGGGAAGAGTTGAACGAGTAGTAGATGGAACAACCCTTGGTGTATGGGGGGGATTTCAATCCCGCGAAAGGCGGTGTCACCATAAAGGCGGTTTCTATAGCATGTCACAAATGTGGGAGCATACTATATCACTTAGCCCAAGTACACCGTGACCACGTTGTTTGGTCACCACCTCAGACCAACATGACAGAGTTCCTCATGGGATCCCTAGTGAATTCATAGTTTCCTATTTGGAGATAGTTCCTCGTTTGGAGATAGTCCATCATCTAGAGACATTGTTTGGTCCCTTGTTCAGACGTTTATAAGTAGTTCATAGATAATAGAGGCAGTCTTGGAATGATCTTTTGGAGAATGTCTTGGTGAATTAGTAATTTTGACTCTTACACTCCATTGACACAAACATTAACCACTTACACCAATCTATGATTTTTTTTTTCAGGTTAGAATTGTAAGAGATGGTTGTAGTTATGCTTATATAAGCTAAGGATAACCCCATTTTGAAGACAGATATCTCCAGATTGATGAAAATTTCCAGTTCTCCATTTATGGCCATTTTGGTCCTAGGTGGTGGTCAGAAGGAGTGGTTGCAGTGTACCTTTATTTGTAGAATGCAATGGCTTGTGACTATTTTGTGCCCCATTACTACAACATACTACAGACCTAAGAAGTAGGGACACGGACACGCGGATACGACATTTCTCAAAAAAGGACACATATACTTGAGGGATAAGTTAAATATATAAACTTCTATATTTTTTTATATGATCATGTAAGAAAACCATAATATTATTCCAATCAAAATTGATATAAAAATATACAAATCACAAAAATATTATTAAGATATTAATTATCAGCATCCATAATTTAAGTTTAAAAACAAATTTACTAACTATTTCATAGAACATATATATGTCTATATATTACCAAAACAAAAAGTAGAGGAGAAAAAGAGTGGGGAATTTCAAGTTTAAAAAATGTTCTTAATGATTGATTAGTAAATTTGTGGTCTGGTGCGGAATTTCTTTTATACCCTTTTTATTTTCTTTTTATTTTTCCTGTCTTTTTTCTATTTTACTGTAAGTTGGAAACTTCACTGATGATCCCAGGAACTCAAATCATCTACAATCTAAATTTTTGAATTAGTACCTGAAATTTGGAGATGGGAAAAATTACTGAGGAAGGTGAGGCAGCCATTTCTTTTGTTTTTCTTTTTTCATTTTTTTAGGAAAAAATTAGCGCCTTCCACCAAATGCTAGCTCAAGTAGTATCTTCTCACCTCCCAAAATGGGAGTGGAGGGTTCAAGTCCCAACTGGGACATAGCAGCTGTGTGTGTCGCGCTAACCTTTTTTCAATGGTTGTTTTCTGTTATTTGGAAATTTCATTGATTATCCAGTGATCCCTCTGACACGAATCATTTATACTCAATTTTCAATATGTTCATAAAACTTAGAGAGGAGGAAAACGATTGCTAAGTGGGGAGTAAGAGTGTGGTATGTTTTCTTTTTTGTTTGTGTGGATATTTAAAATAGAGGAGATAACATGTGGCTGTGCTTATGTGAACACAACCCTTTTTTATTTTGGGGGTGGGGGTGGGGGTGGGGCTGAGGGATTGCAGAGAGCGAAGGCTGTGGATTATTGTCTCTCTTCAGTTTTATGGAGAAACTGGTGGCTAAAAGTATCATATCTCCATGTTATGTTCTGCAATGTCATCCTTTTGCTTGGCCATATATACTAGATGCAGTAACCTACAGGGTTTTATTCATCATTTTCAAACAAGTACAATAGTCTAAGAAGAAAGGAAACTCGTGTTTATTTTTAATAATAAGTTTACTGTATTCTTGCCTTTGACGTTGAACATGAAATAATATCACGTTTTCCTTTTTCTGTCACAGGTCATGACTGATCTGTACAAGATGCACCCACAATCCTTGTCAGTGTGCAACGTCACGATTCTTCTTGAAATATTTTCATCTGTTGCATCTCATGCCCACCAATTGAATTCTGAGACGATCTTACAGCTGAAGTTGCAGAGAGCGTGCTCTATCCTGGAGATCTCTGAACCGCCCATGGTTCACTTTGAAAATGAGTCTTACCAGAATTACCTCAGCTTCCTGCATGATTTACTCTTGAATAATCCATCTTTGTCCGAGGAGATTAATGTTGAAGCACAACTTGTGTCTGTATGTGAAAAAGTTTTGCAGATATACCTGGAATGCGCTGGGTCAGGATCTGTGGAGCAGAAAGTAGCTAATAAGCCAGTGCTCCACTGGATTCTTCCACTGGGTTCGGCAAAAAAGGAAGAGTTGGCTGCCAGGACTTCTTTAGTTGTGTTAGCACTGAGGTTTTTGAGTGGTCTGGAAAGCGATTCTTTTAGGACTCATGTTTCACAATTATTCCCTTTCTTGGTAGATCTTGTTCGAAGTGAGCATAGCTCCGGAGAAGTTCAACGTGTTCTAAGCTACATGTTCCAATCATGTATAGGGCCCATAATAATGAAACTGTGATTTATAAACTAGTGGTATAGTGCACAAATGCAAGTCATTAACAAATGTCTGTTTTGATCTTCTTCTTCTTCTTCTTCCCCGAACTGGCTGAGCATTTGCCATGACAATCATCCATATCATTTTTTGTAGTTATAAGAGCTGTCGGAATTTTGTTTTATGTAATTACAAACAACTATTTCTGATAGTGTATATTGAAAATTTCCTATTTCTTATACTTTATTCAGTTTTTCTAGACGTGTCTATTAACTTCATAACGGGCCTGGTTGGTCCTACCAACCAGGTGTCTTATACATGTTTCTATTTCCACTTCCCTCCCAGCCTTTAAAAAGAACAATAAGAATTAATGATCATCAACTTACCCTGATTTATGTTTGTATTTCTACGAACCATAACTCAGCCGCCCCTTTGGGTTTGGGAGGTGTGTTGCGCGTCAATGATCTGACTAATGGCATGGCGTTCTAATCATATTATGACAGGGGTAAACCTTAGCTAGTTCTCTTATTCTCATATTATTTTTTTGAACATGTGGGGATGGTAATAGTATCTCCATATAACTAATTTTCTGTTATTTAATTTTGAGTATTGGTTTTACAGGAAACTTGAAAGTTTCATTTTTTTATTTTATCTTAATTAAAAAAAAAGAGAGAGAAAGAAATGTTATATATATATATATATATATATAATATATTGTTGAACCGAGATCTGTGTTTGGACAGTTTTGAGATTTGACAGCCAGTTTTGAACATAAAGAGTTAACAATTCAATTTTCTTCTGCACTGGATCATGCTTAATTCTGATTGCTTGGTTGCGCGAATGTAGTAAAAGTTTTCCACACAACAGGAAATACAGGTAATAGATAGCCCCACTAAATGCTTCGTTTTAAGAGTAGCGAGGATTATTAACAGTCATCGGTTGGTATAAAGTACTATTGTACTAGTGTGTGTGTGTGTGTCCCTCTCTATATAGACATTCCCGGAAATCAACAAACAGATGGCAATGATAGGACTTGGTCTTTCACCATGAATCCCATTTCCGTTCTTCTTTCTTTGTCACCTCTCTTTGCTCTCTCTCCCCAATCAAATTCTTACAATCAATCCCCAAAGTATACAGAGGAAAGTTCATCAGTGTCTAATTTTGTTGGACTTGAACATGCATGTCTATCTGCCTTCCCTTTTCTTGCTGGTTTGGGAGCGTCACGGGGGAGGAAGAAAGAAAGGTAACCTATGACACCGGGGAGTTACGCTTTTTCTCCCGCCTCAGCTTCGCGGATGGGAGGAGGGCGAGAGCTGAGCCCGCACGCTCTATGCTTTTCCCCAGCTTTCCCTCCAGTAAAAGATTAGCTCGTACCCCTGTGTCTAGGGATTCCTGGGGCATGAGTTAAGCATATAGTTGATTGCTCTTTCTTTCGATTGAGCGTCGGTACTTTTGGAGTCTCTCTCTGTAGGCGTGCAAAACAACAGAGCCACTGCTCTTCGGGGCGGTGAGGTGGACAATCCCTTACTCCAGCTTCAGAGGAGCATCTTTGCATGAATCAATACTAACTCCTCAGTCAGTTGACCTTCGATTTTAGAGATTAGAGCAAAAGAACTTCGTAATGGTGGAGAACCGGTGCCCGATCAACCGCAGGTGACGGCTCAAGAGGCATTATGTAATACCCCGACCCGAGTGAGCCAGGTACCCGACCCGGTAAACCCGGGCCATGGCATAAAAACCCGAACTATAATAAATTAATAATAATAATAATAATAATAATAATAAAATAATAATAATAATAATAAATAGTGAAAAAGATATAAATATATATATATGTAAAGTAAAGTTAGAAAATATCTAGATATTTGTGTGTGTGTTCCATGTGTGTTGGTGTGTGTGATATATATAATATACATATATACTAAATATCTTGATAACTTAAATGCAAAACAGAGAAATTGAAAAGTAAAATTAATTGGGATGGGAAGGTCTTGATGAGAAGTGAAAGTTGGAGGCTGAATACAGAGAAGTGAGGTCATGTAGAGAGAGAAAGTAGAGAGAGAAAGAGGTGGTTTATGGTCTCTATATATATATGTGTGTGTGCATCCGTGAGTAAAAAGGAAAACAGAAAAGAAAGAAATCAAAGGGGAAGGAGAAGAAGAGATAGAAGAAGAACAGAAGGGGAGAGGAAGCAACCCACAAAGAAAAAAATAAAAAATTATAGGTAAGTGGGTCATCTCTGTTTTAGAATTTTTAAAGCATGAAATGTTGAGTTTAATAGTAGGATCATACAGCTGAAATAAAAAGAGAAATAATGCAAGAAAAATGAAGGAAAACGGTTAAGAAATCAGTGGGAAATATTCAGTTACAGGTTTCGGGTAGTTTAGGTTTCTCTTAATATTTTATGTTTGAAATGGTGTTTGAACAACCTAGAATTAATCCCTATAGGTGCAGGAATTAAATAGAATGAAAAAGGGGTTAAAATATTTGAGAACCGAACATGAAAATTTGAAATTTCAGGTCACCGGAGTTTCGGGTTTGCCCTATTTCGTGAGGATTTGGTGCTTTAAATTGAAAACCCACATTGGAAATAAGATCTACATAAAATTTAGAAGAGAATGGCATTTGAAAATTGGTGAAAAAATGGTGAAAATCCGGTGGCCGTCGCCGGAGAAGGCGACTGTTACCACCGGAACCCTACCGGAAAAATGGGAGGGATGACCGGATTGTCGTGGGGCATTTCCGGTTAAAATAGAAATCGGATCCGGGTGTGGATCCGGGTCAGGGTCAACCGAATTAAAAGGGTAAATGAAACGGTGTAGTTTTGATTTAGGTTTTAAATGTTTTAAATTGAATTAGGAGTGTTTGGCTACAAAGTTTAGAAATTTATATTGAAATTAATTTGGGGGATGGGGATAGCCTATTCCAGTTTAAGGATTAACCAGTGTTTGGCTATCCTGATTTAGAATAGAAGAATTGAAAATTAAGATTTGACCCAGAACTTTATAGAAATTACAAACTGACCCCCCAACTGTTAATAATTGTGATTTGACCCCCAGAATAAAATATTAATATATTTAATTAATTTACAATAATAAAAAATTACAAAAATGTCCCTAGTTCAAAAATAGATCAAACGAAGTCCAAACAATGCAAATGAATAGTCAATTTTTATTATCTCGGACATTCTAAGATCAATGGTGGGGTCTATTTCACTATACGGGACCCCGAAAAATAGAATACACATAAAAGTACAAAATGACCATTTTGCCCTTTTGATACAAAAGACCAAATTGAGTAAACCAATAGTGCATTTTGACTATTTTGGGGGTTCTGAACCCAATGGTGGGATCCGTTTTACGAAACGGAACTCCGAAAAAATAAGACACGTTAGAGTGTAAATTACCAAATTACCCTTAATGTCCCTAAAACCAAATGGAAGTCAGAGGGAGTCCAAATTGACTTTCTTCGACGTTCCGGACTCAATGGTGAGGTCCGTATTATGAAATAAGGTACAAAAAAATATGACATGTAAATATATAAGGTAATAGAATCAAACTTTAAAACTTAGAGAAGCTACCCAACAAATGTAACTAAAATAGGAAAAGAAATTAATGATAATTAAGTCAGGGTAATATTATGGAATGTAATCGGATTTTGAAATGTTATTTTAGGGAACTTTGAAGGAAGGATTTTTGGAGATAAGTCTTTGGAATTTAGGTGAGTATTTCATACCATATTGAGGTAGACAATTTCAGTATAGATATAAATATTGAACTCTTTTATGATTTATCGAACTATACTGTATACGTTTGAATGATCTATTGACAACTATATTGTCTTCTTTGACTTCAGAAAATGTGTTCGAAAGATACTCAAATGTTTTACGATATTCTTACAAATGTTTGAACTGTTTGAACTAAATGTCAAATAAAGAACCGTGATTTGAAATAATTGAACTGCTATTGATGATTATTGATTTTGGATACGATTTGGATATGATTTTGATGCTTTGAATAGAACACTCTTCTATGATTAATCACTATCGAATAGGTTGTGATTTATCGAACCCGTCCCACAGGGTATATTGTGGTGAGCCGATGTTGATACGGCATATCGAACTAGCTAGCCTATGATCTCAGTCAGCGAGGGTTAATTTGCTGACCATAGAAGTGGAATATATCATTGAATATGAATATTGAAAATCGAACCATGAATCTGAATTATTGAACTATGAATTTGAGATATTGAACTATTATTTATTGAACTATGAATTTGGGCTATTGAACCATGAATCTGAATTATTGAACTATGATTTATTGAACTATGAATTTGGGCTATTGAACCATGAATCTGAATTATTGAACTATGATTTATTGAACTATGAAATTGGGAATTGAACCATGATATTGAACCGTGATTTTGATTTATTGAATTATATTATTGATTATCGATTTACCATTATCTTTGAATTGAGATATATTGGAACTGAATTTGATACCGTTATCTTATACTATAATTAAGATAACATATGATAAATGATCATCGACATTTCAGTATTGAATTACATAGTAGTTTTGAAACCCCTGGTATGTTATGGAATGCTTACGAGCTGTGATACTCACGAGCTGTTGAGCTCATAGGATATTCTTATCCTATTTCAGGTGATGATATCGGACAAGAAATAGCAGGTTCAGTCAGACTAGTGAGAAGCTTGTAAAGCTATGGACCCTTTTTGTAATAGGATTTTGCTAGTCATGATGTAGTTGTTTTTGGAAACTTTGGACTGTATATCGAATATGACATCAGTAGGTTTTGGGAAAATTACATCATGTACTTTTGTAATTACTATGGAATGTATAAATAGATGAATGATGTTGTCTTGTTTATTGATTAGCGTTTCCGCAATAGAAAAAGAAAAATTTATTCCGCTGCGTTGATTAAGGGTAATTATGATTATTGGCAAAAAGGCCTCGGTGGCCGATCACGAACCCTCGATCCGCATGGACCGGATTTGGGGTCATGACACATTACCGCAGGCGCTAGCACCAGTACAAGTTCCCCACCCCATTCCCAATCAATAACAGTAATTACAAGAAAAGTGACTTTTCGTGGCAAATAAAAAACGGTAGATATAATAAGTGCCGTTAATTAGTGGCGTTTCCTTCAAACCACCACAAATAAGTGGCAATTTTAAAAAACGCCACTAATTTTTTAAAAAGTGCCGTTTTTATTAACCGAAAAAGGCACTTTAAGATAAGCGCCACTAAATCACAAAAGTATAGTTATTATTGCGGCGGTATTTAGAACAACTGGTAATGTGGTTTCATTTCCTGAAAAACGTTAATGTTTTGTAAAATCATCTCTTCAAATACTCATTTATTTGCGGACCCATGTCCTAATTAAGTACATAAATAAATAAAAAAAAAAAAAACCAAAGTACTATACTTCAACTCTAGATCTGATTCTGATAAAAAAATCAAAAAAGACCAACAGCCTTCTCTCTCTTTGTGCTTGATTGGAAACTCTTTCTTGTTAGAATCTCATATGCCAAATCCAATCGCGCCTATCTGGGATGTCAACTCTTCGCTACCAAGGAAGAAAACCTAACATATTCACACCTATAGGGAAAGCAGCAGCGAAGACACAACAGACCATACCCATAGGTGAAAGGCTCTCTCGATATCCTTCAATCTCTTATTGCATCAATCATCAGCCACTGCCACATATCCTTTGTAAGGTTTGTTAAATGTTAACCTAAAAATTCTGTGGGTACAAAAAGAGACTAGTTTACTCACTGTTACTCTGTGTTTTTTCAAGAAAAGGAAATCGATTATATGACCAGATATGTGGAATCATATTTGTTGTTTGGTCACTAATGGGTTTACCATGAAACTACGTGTGCCCCAGCAAGACATTGGGCTTGGGTTTTACATATAAACATCTAATTGATTTCTCATTCCTTCGGGTTGAGCACCACCATGGGTGTTTTACCATTGAATGGTTTAAGTGCTCTTGTACTTCAAAAAAGAAATTGACTGTATAATCATTGGCTTCTCTTCTGGTAATTAATGCTATTGGATTCTTATATCTATTATATAGACTGGGATATATATATTCCATGACTTGTTTGGTCACTCTATGTAGGAGTACAGAAGGTGTTTGAAATTATGACCATATTTTTTATGCTTCATTGTTCACCCCTTTAGTGTGTTTTTTGTTTTTATCCTTTTATGTTCACTGCAATAGCCCACATACTGCACAACAATTTGTTTACATGAAAAAAAAAAATACTTCCCATAGGGTGTTACACCCACAACAAAAAATGAAAAAAAAAATATTAATTTTATAAGATAGAATTTAAACATATGAATCGCTTAATATAAGAGAGTTAAATTAAATTATAAAGAAAATCTATGTGGGTACTTATAATAATTGATGGGTTCATTTCTAAAGAAAATTATTTAAAAGAAAAATATTTGGAGTATGAATTATTGATCCCACAATTGCATGGGAGCCAGCATTTACTTAGATATCCAAATCACTGCACATGCTTTTTCTTGTTACGTGCTCTATCACTCGGTAACGGAAGTGTTCTAGCATTCTATTCATTATTATTTCTAAAGCTTTTTGGATTTACATTATTTAATCTTATTCCTTTTCTGTTATATTATTATATATCTCTATGGATAATATATATATATATATATATATACACACACAGACACACACATATGTGGTTAGGTCTACTAATGTCAATGTGATGACATGCCATCACCCTTGTCCATGGCCTCGGGCTGGCCATGTCTTGGCTTGCCTTGTGTTGATTGCTGCTCTGTGTTGGCTTAGTATATTGTGAATTCTAATTGAGATTTTGTAACTTGGTTTCATGTGCATATGATACAAAACAATTGGGTCTGCTGATATATATATATATATATATATATATATATGTTATATTTATATACACACACACAATAAAATTCCTTGAGCTGCTGGAAGCTATTGGAATCTCTTTTTAGCAAATTCTCCTTGAATTAAACACCATATTTTCTTGATCAAATTGCATTATGCCGTCTTCGACTTTGGACCACTTATTGCTTTGACATTTTTTTTTATTAAAATTAGTCATCTTTCATTAGTTAAAGAAACACTTTTTATATTAGAAAGGAGTATGACCAAAGATTACATCTTGAGTCTAGTCCCTCTCCACATAGGAGTACAAAATGTGGCTTTAACCTCTCATTAAAACTTGTGTAATATTGACGATTGACTACACTGCTAGTATGATAGGGAGCACAATTATATGTCTATCATTGTGAAGAAATTTTATTTTGATATATTATTTGGCTTTGATATTTTCCTTCCTTTCTATTTTAATCCTTTGAATCAGCAAAAAAACTCCCTTTTTTGTATACTACATGCTATTAACTTTTTGTAAGATTTATTTTTTTTTTTTGCAAGTTGTTGAGACACAGTAGGAAATTAAAGTTGCATTTTATCATCTCAAGTGGTCTTCTAAGATATTTTTCTTTAAGTTGTATTCTTTATGATAAATGAGAGATTTTCTATTGAATTTGAATTTTTTTGAGAGATTTTGATTGTTTTACTGATGTATGAGATATTAACCTTAGTCTAATTATGTGATTATGGGATATGAAATTTTTTTATTTGAATTTAAATTTTGATAATCATGAATTGAGTTTTGATTAAGTTCTTGTTTAGTAAATTTATGTATATATTTGAATTGAATTGAAATTTTATTTGTTTAGTCGGACAAGCTTTTAAAGTTTTTATATATTGGAAACAGGGCAAAGGTCAAAATAAATGAAAAATTATTTTAAAAATTTGTGTGTATTAGCGGCGACTTTTAAAATTGCCTCTATTGCTTTTACAGAAGATAAAAACAATTACTGGCGGTTTAATAAGCGGCGGTTTCATCAGGGCCGCTATAGTACCTCATTAGCGGCGGTTTTTGAAACGTTCCACGTTCTTATTAGTATGTGACCTATTATTTGAGGCACTTGTAAATGCCGCTAAAGTGCAGGGAAAAGTTTTAGTGGTGCTTTTACAGACTTTTAGCAGCGCTTTTCTTGTGCTGCCAAACCTCATTTTTCTTGCTGTGAGTGGGAGGAACTTCTAAAGGAAATCTACTCAGAAGTTCTCAGACAATATCAACAAGAATGAATCCGCTAATTCTCTATTCATGGGGGGATTTAACAACATCACTCGTGCCTATGTGATGGACAAAGTCATTGAGTCTGAGGTTAGTCACCCCCAAATGACTGGAGCCCAGGGCTTTCCATGCCCACTTGTGATGGCAAGGTCATGAAGGATGAGAGAGGAGCTGATGTAACACTTTGCGATTGCAGGTATTGTTTGATTGATTATATATATATATATATATATCATGCCTAGAAAGATATATAATGATGTTGCATGTCCGTATCAAGTTCAAAATTGCAGAGATTGCGTCTTAGATGCCCAAAAAGAAAGTGGCCTATGTCCAGGGTGCAAGAAGCCTTACAAGATGGGGGATTATGATGATGATGATACACCAGATTTTTCTAGTGGAAAATTGTCATTGCCAATCTCCCCATGGTTCTAAAGGAGATTATAATAATATGTCAATGATGAAAAGAAACAAGACAGGAGAATTCGACCATAATAAGTGGTTGTTCGAGTCCAAGGGTATTTGTGGCTACTATAATGCTTATTGGCCTCAAGACGACATGTATGGGGACGACGGAGATGAAGGCCCCCAACCAAGAATAAGATGAGGTCGGATTTCATGAAAGATAGGAGGAGGGTGAAGAGGTAGTATGACGAGTTCAACTATTCAAGGTGAGGATCAACGGGCTGCCTGATTCAATCAGGAAGAGATCTGACGCATTCAACGCAATGGAGGAAATGAAGATGTGGAAGCATGTGAAGGAGAGTAGGGGGGATGGTAGCATGGAGCAGATTTTAAAGTGAAGGGGACTTGGATGGCTGATGGCACCCATTGGCCAGGGATCATACCAAAGGTGATCATGCAGGAATTCTTCAGGTAATGTTGAACCTACCCAGCAGTGACCCGCTAATGGGAAGAGTAGAAGACAAGTTCATAGATTTCAGTGACGTGGACATACACGACTTCCCATGTCACGTGAGAAACAACCAGGATACAATCATAACAAGGAAGTCGGTGTTACGAACGCCTTAGTGGAGCCTTTTTTAGTTTCTGGGTGCTGGCTCATTTGTATCCCTTTGCCAAGGGTTTGATGGGGAGGAGACGGAAGACACCCACCATTCCATTGTATTTGTTTGGTCGGGTCTCATTGCAATTACACTTTCATTGCTCTGAATTGCCATTAACCCACAAAAGGGTACCGCGGCAGCTGTTGGAGAAGGGAGGGTTTAAGTTCCCATGACAAAAAGGTATACTAGAAATGATACGGTCGATCAACCCTCTTTTCTCTCAAGATTTTAAATTATCTAAACTAAATCTATCTATTTCAAATCCATCCCTTCAACTGCAGGATAAATTCTACACCCAAACACATTTCACATATCAAAGAAAAAAGGGAAGTGTATTTTTTTGGTAATGGGGGATTTTTTTCAACGTCACTAAATTATGCTGTGTGTGTGTGTGTGTGTGTGTGTGAGAGAGAGAGAGAGAGAGAGAGAGAGAGAGAGAGCTATGGTGTCCCTACGTTGAAATGTAAATCATTAGATTTAGTCCAATAGAAAATAAAGATGTATCAAGTAGGCTCATTTGAAATGTAAATAAGCGATTTCATCGACAGACTTTGTTGGACAAATTAAACAAAAACAAGCGATTAAACGGCTTGATTCCCCAAAAATTAAAAGACAAGGCTGGCTTTTTTTCGCCAGCTCCTAACTGCATAACTTCCAGAACTATCCAACCATAATAATTTATGATAAATAACAACACGAAATTAGAAAGCAGAAAAAGGATAAGTTAGTTACACGTTGACAAGCTTCAGTTGTAAGCATGGACTGCACAAGTAAAGCGTAACAAATTCAGAACTTAATGTCAGTGTTTCTTCCAAAAATACTTCTCACACCTCTTGAAGTAATTGAAGGGAGAAATCTCTGGACATGAAGTACAATCAACCCCACATCCTAGATATCTGACTGCTCAAATGGTACACGAACAAACAATTGACCATGCAGAGTGACCACAGCAGATGTCTGATGAGGATCAATCCTAGAAGGTAGGCTGACAACCTACAAAACAAAACCAACTTTTAGTATCATATAGATGATGGATGAACTGCCTCAAGCCCACATTGAAGATCCTAATGGGAAAATATAGATCTTCAGAGACTAAGTCCAATCTTCTTTTAACTTTCCACACAACACCATGAAGTAAGATCCCAACCACCATAGAAAAGCACCAACATGGTGCCATTCTATTCTTATAACCAACCATCTAATACCATGAAAATGAGATTTTTCAAAACCCTCCTTTAGTCCTCAATGACATCATTACACTAATGCAAAATGGGTTAAGTAATATGAAGTGGTACAAACCTTTTTGAAGGGAGTGACACCCCAAGGATTATCTAGTTGCTCTGGTTGACCAGATATAACCAAGCGCCCTGCAGGATCAGATTGTACGCGCACCTGATTTCACCAAAGAACAAAGTCGTCTAGACAGCAGCTAAGAATGATAGGTGTATATATTAGCCATGACAAGAGAACAATGCATGGTAAATCAACTACCTGCTTTGCAATCTAGGCTCTAAGAAACTATTTTCACAGAAAACTTTGCCTACCTACTTGCAAAATCATTCAATTTCTCACTCTAATCTAAAACCAATGAGCAGTTACGCTTAATGTAACACACCCCACCTCAACAGAATCACACAGATAATGTTGGATTAATAATTCATTACTTTATAAAGCTTTGAAATGAAAGTAAGAAATACTAACCACAACAATGCACATGTTGGATGAATCCTAGAAGTTATTAAGAGTGCAATGACTTTATGTTTGCAAACAAATACAACAAAAAGTGGCAGAAGTGGTGGCTTCACATTGATGTATTTTTTTTTTTGTTGAAAAGTAGCTTCACATTGAATATTATGAAGGTCAAAATCAACCTGATAAGAAGTGTGGAATCGTTCACATTGATTCATTGAATATTATGAAAACTGATTAGATGGTTGCAATCATTCTGTGAATATGAGCTTCAGCCCAAGTAGCTCAATTAGTCTGTATATTCCTAACACTATCTGTGGTTCTCAAGTTTTCTTCCTTTGTCGATCTATTACTGCACACTCCAGATGCCTGCCATATATATGGGGCTGAAAGCAGTAGGAAGACTTTGGACTAAGAATTCCTGGGCACACTTCACATGTAAACTCATTGTTCATCTCTCAATGCAAAAGGACTTTCAAAAGCTACACAAGCATTATGTGGTGGAATAGGTTGATAATAGAAGACGGTACTTTAGCGATTCTCTACTTACCTCCTCACGCAAAAGCCCAGGAACTAAAGCATATACCTCAAAGCAGTCTCTCTGTATGGTCAATTTTGGAACATTAGTTATTAACCTCCATGAAGTATATTATAGAGTAGCAATGTACATAATGCTCCATAATTGATGCAAGAGACACTTACAGTTCTTTGCACATTAATTTTTACCCAATCAGCAGGGGGGCCAATATCAACAACCATCGTGTCCAATCTGCCAAAAAGAAAGAAAAGGTACAATTTGTGACAGCTTCAGGGGCAAGGGCCAATTATACTGATCCCTAAGAGGCATCAGCACTTTGAACAATAATGACACTCATATTCTCAGAAGGATTTTTTGGAGCTGGTCGTACGTAGAAGGGAAAGAAATGAACAAATTCACACAGGACAATGTAATAATTGGAAAATAAAGCCAAGAAACCCTTGTTTCAATAAAGACTTCTTACATAATAGAATGAAAAACCAAAAGGGGATCCAGTACATATTTAGTGTTAAGTCACTGGGACATAAGTTGGCCCATTAAGAACAAGCGAGGCATAAAAAAACCTAAAATTAATCAGTGACCTTAACTGTGGCTTTGATGATTTCAGGTGTGTAACTTTGACAGCATGCTCAACAGGAGATGGCTTTTTGCGCTTTAGCAAACCTGAGTTCAACAGGAAAAGAAATTTCATAGAGAACCACTTGGCACGCTAAAGTTGCTAACTGAATTCAGGAATCATACCAATGCTTTTAAGCTGCCTTTCACGCTTTGGCAAAGAAGTCGAGTTCTTATCCTATAGAACAAAAAATAGAATTCTATCAAATGAGAAAAAGTGAAAAGCATGTGCAAACGTTTTTTTTTTTTTTTTCTTTGTGGGGTGGGAGGGATGGGGCGAAGAAAAAAATAAACAAACCAAAGAGAACAGTTTCAAAGCATACAACTTAGGAATTCTCCAGACCTTAATAATTGGGTTCCCAACCTCACCATTACCAAGAAGACGTTGAGAATGCCAACCTTGCATAGCACGAGCTGCAGCATCCCTTCTTGCCCTGCCCGAACCTAAAGCTTGACTATGACCAGCCTGCATACAAGAAGTTGTAAGTGTGGAGTTATGTACCTATATCATATTAAGATATAGCAAAGCATTATAAGGACCCTTTAGGGATGATCAAAATCAGTTTTTCTGTGGCCGAAAGTAGGTAAAAATGTAGAACTTTAAGGCTTGTAAAAAGTGTAAGAAAAGGGAAAGGAGTTGGGGATGTAGTGTAGCAAGAAAAGGCCAAGTTTGGGGGCTGTTTTGGGTGATGTGAACAGTAGCCATGAACAGCATATTTGCTGATTTTGGGCTTATTTTGGTTGCTAAGATTGAGTGCTTGATAGAAGGAATAATCAGATTGACAAAGGAGACGGTTGAATGACGATGGCGAGGACTTTTCGGAACCTAGGGTTGTGTCAGCTGAGAAGGATTAGAACCAAAGGAAGCTTCTACAGAGACATGGCATTGATTAGAGGGTGGCCTAAGACATCATTAGTGGTGGAGCATGGGTAAAAGGGAGGTTGGGAGGGTGTAACGGTTAGCTTCAAGTCCAGCGAAGGACAGCTTGACTTCTTGCAGAGGTGTCTAATAGGGCGAGTGGGCTCTCTGCAAATGTTGGTGCCAAATGGGCAGAGGTTGCTACAGTGGGCAGACCGACAATGGGGGTTGCAGCGGGTTTGAAGGTTCTTGACATGCATGGAGCTCTGTTCATGTTCAAGTTCCCTTCTAAGGAAGAGGCGACGTGAATCCTGAATGCAAAGGACTGGAAGTTCAAAGTTGAACCAGTTTATTTGGATTGTTGGGACGCGGCTGAGTGCTGTGTTAGATCGGAGGAACCCCGGGATACTAAGGTGTGATTCACTGGCTTGCCCGCATTCTTGTGGAGCATGGAGGTGTTTAAGGATTAAGGGGGCTGTTGCGGCAAATTCTTGAGAGCATATGAGACTACCTTGGGCAGACGGACACAATCTCCAGTGGGCTCGGCTCATGTTCTTGCAAACAACGAATAACTACAGAGAGTGAGAGAAGCATTCAAGTACCCATGACTTTGTGTCTCGCCTGCTTCAAATATGAATATTAACGTTCCCTACCTACCACATTCATACTCCATCACCCTCCTCTATAGTTGTTGGCAGCATAGTTGTTAGTATTGTACGTTACGCGATACGTATCGTACGATACGTTTCGATACAACAGAAAAATAATACGTTGCGATATTTTGTATTATTTTGCACTGTATCGTATGATACAGTTACGATACATCGTATCGAATGATAAGTGCAGAAAACAAAAATGGCAGTTTTTTTTTTGCCAAGAGAAAAATAATGTCATGTTGCCTTAATATAAAAGGTATTATGTTTCCTCACCTGCACTGAATGATCACGCTTTCCAACTCTGTTATCGACCCATCAAACTTTAAGTCCCTATTCTAACAATGTTTGTATTCTGTTTACATTATGTAACTTGTACAAAAAAAAAAATTGTGGGTTGCATTCTATTTGTACCTTGTATATATTGTTTGGTTATAATTTATAAAATCGGCCTTATTAAAAAAGAGTTCTTATTCTAAAAAAATGAAATTTTATTGTTGCCTAATTGAAACTTGTAGTATTTAATATTTATAATCTCTTATTTCTTGTATTGTTTAAACTATGGAGTATGGATTATAGAATTTAAGCTGAATTTTTGTGTTTATAAGAGAGTTGAAATGTTATTTATATCATTTTTTACAATGTGTATTTATATATTCACATGTATGTATATATATATATATATATTTATAAAAATATTTTAAAAAATTGCGCGTATCTTACGATACGCGATACGATACATGATACGATACACATTTTTTTAAAAAACAATATGCCCTCTGATACACGTTTCAACAACCTTCATTGGCAGCATGTCTCCACTACCAACTTTCAACTATTGTGTTCTAAGAAGGATACGGATACATTACGACACTGAACACACAAACACGTCATTTCTCGAAAAAGTAGGATACGGATACGTTAGGAACACATTAAATATAAATAGATTTCATATCTTTACTTTACGAAATGAAAAGTATTTTATACGTTCTCATCTACGTGAATTGAGTTATTTGCAACATTTAGACAAGAAATGAAAACCCAGTTTAAGTACTTGACATTTGAAAATCCTTGTACAAGACCACATGTTAAATGTTTCTAGTTTTAACCCTTGATTTTGTCTTGTACCATATGTTTGTTATACATGTACAATTGATAGCTAAATGCTAATGAAATTTGTGAACTCCTTGCATTATATTTTACTGTAAATGCTATCAATTGAAAACTCATAACAAAGGACAGGAATTACTCACGAGCTTTTCATAAAGCTCACATAGATTTACCCATGTATGGTACAGGTGATGATAATGAGTGGGAAGTCGTCCCATACTGGTAAAAGATGTCTAGAACTTTATATCATTGGAACGATTTTGTTGTAGATAGCAATGATAGAATTTTGGCCTTAGACTAGTCAAGACTTTTACGAAGCAATGATTGGGTACAAGGAAGAATGGATCTTCCACAATTTTTGTACTAATATTGTGAAACAACAATGTGTAACTTGCCCTTTTGTAAAGACTTAACATTGTAATACGAATGTTTATAGAAAGATATGTATATGCTTAGTGTGTCTAGAAGCTCTGGTCAGATGGTTGTGTATTTGTTCTGACACGTTTGCATTATTTTACTTCCTTTGTATTGGTTGCACTACTAACCAACTTCGTTCGGCCCTTCGGGACCGGGTCGCATTCCCTAATCCGCATAGAGGTGGGTTTTGGGATGTGACACCAATGAAATAGGCTACTGTTCTAAATCACAATCCACTTTCTCTCCCTCTGAAATAAAGGTCAAGGAAACAACTCTATTTTATCCTCATTCCACTCCATTGCTAACAATCAGCTAATTGAAAATTTTACAATATCTGTCGTAAATTCGTGTGCTTATATACACACAAACCAATGGTATTACTGGTACCTTTGCAAGCTTTCAATCACACAAACTAATGGTATTATATCTTCCTTTGCAAGCTATATATGTGTGGGCTATGTGCAATTGGCTACCGTAAGGACAGTGGTCGTCGGATTCCTATTGTGAGGACTCGGAGATACATATGCTTCATTTTCATTAGTTGTTAGGACTATAAGTCATTTGTTGTATTGGCAAATCCGAGTTGACAAAATCATTCGAGTTATATTGTGTCCTTAGGTTCAATTAGACAGTGCTCAAGCCTTGTGTCACTGCAGCATCCAAGCAACATGATTAGAATTTGCAGTGCTGAACATACAATGGTTCATGTGAGATAAAGGATCAATACTATAGGGTTGGCTTACACACACTCACCTTTCATGCATGCATATATGGTTTTAACATTTTGCATTTTTAGTGTGTGTTCAAAAGGAATTTAAAGTGTTTTATCCTTGTTTTTCAAAGTGCATAATTGCATTAAAATATACCTATATTGTTTAACACTTGAAATTCTCTCTTATGTGCATTCTGGCATAGCTGGTTCGAGCGAGCTAGCTCCAGAGACTTGCTTGCTGGAGTTTGTCTTCTCCATGGCTTGAGCGAGGTTTAGAATGTTGACCGCTGGAGTTCGCCCATTAGTTGCCAAAAAATAGTCTGCTCGAGCGAGCTCATTTGTTGGCTCAAGTGAGTTCCAGTGAGTTAGTCGCCCTAGCTCACTGGATAGCGAGCTCCTGCACAAGGCAATTTTTTTATTTTGCGATTTGAATTGTATTTTTAAGTTTAAACCCTAGATATAAAAATCTTTTGATACAAGAACAAGATAAACTTTTTGGCTGCTCAAAATTAGAGTTCCCAACCTTTCCAAAAAGCATCTCATGTGCAGTATATATCAATAGCCTAGAGATCAAGAACCCTTCCATCATCTTCTACACCATTTGTGGAGTGCAAGCTTGTGGAGTTCAAGACTTGTCCAATCAACAGAGTTTGAGATTGCGTGGGGATTCGTAGTTGTGATTGAGAACCGTTTGAAGGATTCAGAGCGGAGGTCACACGAAGAACGCTTGTGGATTCGAGACTGAGTAGGTTTAGACCATGAACAAGGCTTGAGGTACTACGGTTTTCTATAAATGTTTTGTAATCTTTCCAAGTTCTTCTAATGGATTTTGTTCATCTAGGTAAGAGCGTCGAGGTTTTCCAAAGCAAATACAGTTGATTTGTAGCAGTTTCCTAGTCAACAAAAATTTATTTGCAAACTTTTTACTACTTTGTTTATATTGTTCTATATCACTACTGCAGTTGCACACACGAGAACCCTAAATTGCACATAATCAAAGTGGAACCTCAATCACATTCGAAGCAATTTAAAATCAGACAATTTTAATTTTTAAAATTGCTACTTAGACCTATTCATCCCCCCCCCCCCCCCAAAGGACTAATCGTCACATCTAGACATTCCATAGAGTCGCCTCATTAGCCTTCTTCCCTCTTGCAACTTGAAAATATAACATATACACACACACACACACACATACAAATGTGGTGAGGTTGCATAATAACTCGTCAACAGGGAGCTCGCTGGCAGTAGATCTCTCTGTGCGCAAAATGGGTTTTGTTTAAGGCGTGGATTAAGAGTTTTTTTGAAAGTGTGTTTTACAGCAGACAATATTGTAATTTCACATTGTCTTGTGAGAGCAAATTTGTCCTTCCATTAATTTTAAGGGCAAAATCAGTATTTAAAATATAAATTCATTCAGCACCGTCACTGTATTTAACAGTTGTTAGAGACAAGGGAAAGCTTGTTACTAATAGTGAAAAAAGGAGTGTCATGTAATTTCAGAAACTAAAGGGTTGATCTGATATTTGTAATCGTCAGAAATCTCGGGAGATTTCAGTGTAATTTACCCTAAACTATTTACTTGTAATAGCACATGCTTTAAGTATATTGGTTGACATTGATTCTCAAATATCTGATTAACCTAACAATAAGAGACAGTAGCATAAGAACAAATTCATTTAAACTGCATTGATAGCTTAGTTCCAAATGCTGGGTATAATATAGACTTCTTAGCTCCAATTTAAGTGTACAGGACAAACTTGAGGTCCCTAGGGCCGATGTAAAGCTCTTGGGGGGTTTTTTCCCTTTGCCCTTCTTGGGCTTTTATATATACTTCTTACTTATAAAAAAAAAAAAAGTGTCCAGGACAAAGGTTAATACTACCAAAAGCAGAAGCACATGCTGCTGCCAATAAGAGAATATTATTTATTCCTGATAAAAGAATCTATGCAACATAATTTTAAATTTCATATATGATATTACCTGATTACCAGCATTGGTAGGCTCTGTAAAAGAAGCATCACTGAAAGGGAGCTCACCACCACGCATTTTATGCTTTTCATATTCCAGTAATGCCTGCAAACACTAAATATCAGTAACTCCATGGCGCAGGGGAAATACATGTCAATGTTTAAAACAATGTTTTAAAAACCAGACCAGTCAGTCGAACTGGGAACTGGTTTGGATTCCAGTCAGTCAAACTCCACAAACCCATTTGTTTAATAAAACCACAGTATTTAGCAAAAACTGATGGAACCAGTGGTTCAACTGAACCATTGACAGTTCAGGAGAACTGCCCAGTTCAACTTCAATATAAAGACAAAATTTTAGGCTTAGGGCTCATTTGCTTTTGATCCCTCTCTTTGCAAAGGACGGCGACAAAATTCATGGCTTCTATGCGACCTGCAGTGAGCAACTACGGTGTCTGGCTACCAACCTGTGGCTTAAACCATTGATTAGGTATGCCATTGACTTTTGTCCTCTGTTCTTCTTCTGCTTTATGTTTTGCTTCCCTTTTTTTCATTTTTTTATTAGATTGTTTCATGTTTGTTATCTAAATTTCGGTCTTCGTACTTTAGTTAATCAAATTTTCGTCCTTGATGGTGAATCTTCTTACTTATTAGATGTCTCTTTTCTCTATGCCAATAGCAGAGGAGAATAAGTTGGAGAAGCTTCAATGCAATTTCATTTGGGGTGGCAAGGATAGGGAGAGGAAGATTCATCTGGTTGAATGGGAAAAGGTGAAGATTCCCTTGGTGGGGGGCGGTTTGGGAATCAAGAATCTAAGTTTGTTTAACAAGGCTTTGTTGGAAAAATGGATGTGAAGATTTGCAGTGGAGGATGGGGCCTTGTGGAGGGATGTCACTGCTACCCAGTATGTTTGTGAGGAGGGGGAGTGGTTTTCAATGGAAGTAGAGGAGGCTTACAGATGTGATGTGTGGAGGGCTATTAGAAAAGGGGGGAAGAGTTCCAACATCATGTTCAGTTTGACGTGGGACAAGGGTGAGCGTATGGTTGGATGCATGGTGTGGTGATTAAGTTCTTAGGGAGGAATTCCCTTCTTTATTTAATATAGCTTCCAACAACAATGCTTTAATTGTGGATTGTGTTACTGTGGTGGGAGGTTCTTTAGTGTGGAGCCCCTGTTTTAGAAGAAACTTCCATGACTGGGAGTTGAAGAAAATTGGAGATTTTATGGAGGTGCTTAACAGATACCAAAGGATGGGAGAGGGGATGTAATGGTTTGGACAGTGAATAGTAATAAGTTCACGTTACAAACTTTTTATAAGAAATTGGTGGGTCATAATGAGAGATCTTTTTCTTGAAAGTTGATTTGGAAGTCTCAAATTCCTCTCAAGGTCGCATTTTTTGCTTGGTCGGCAGTTTGAGGTGCGATTCTCACTATGAACAACTTAAGAAAGAAGAGGGTTTCAATTCGCTAGTAGATGTTGTATGTGCAAAGAGGAGGAGACGGTGAACTACCTTCTTGTGCATTGTAGGATGGCAAGAAATGCTTGGACGTTGACTTCCACCTTATTTGGTTGTAGTTGGGTTATGTCAGTAACCATTAGGGAGGTTCTTATGAGTTGGAAGTGTAAGAGAATTAGAAGAGATTTAAAGATTGCTTGGAACATGGCTCCTTCTTGTGCATTGTAGGATGGCAAGGGATGCTTGGATGTTGACTTCCTCCTTATTTGGCTGTAGTTGGGTTATGTCGGCAACAATTAGGGAGGTTGTTATGAGTTGGAAGTGGAAGAGAATTAGAAGAGACTTGAAGATTGCCAGGAACATGGCTCCTTCATATCTTATTTGGTGCTTATGGAGGGAATGAAATCAAAGAGTTTTTTAAGGGAAAGAGAGCTCCCCATCGTGCTTCAAACTTCAAAGACAATTTTTTATGTTTTGTTTTTCTTTTGGCTAACGGAGGAAAATATCTTGTATTTAGAAAATTTTATAGATTTTTTGGGAGATTTTAGGCTTCGATTTTTGTAGTCAATCCCTTTTTGTACATGTGTTTGCCCCCTTCGGACACCTTGTTATATATATACATATACTCCTTTACTGATCAATTGAAAAAAAAATTGGTCTCCTGATTTTTGGTCTCTGCTTTCGATCTATTTCAGTAATTTTCCAGTATTTTTTTCTTCTTTGGGATCTCAACAAAGCATGAATTTCGAACAGTAACCTTCTTCGTTCACAATTTTAATTGGTGTCATACAGATTGAGTCATTTCCCTTCTCAATTTTGTAGTGCAAAAAAATATGGCATATTCCAACTGGCTGTTACAGACATTTATTAAAATTTTATTAACCTCATAACCAATTATCAAATGAATGACCATAAGCAAACCTAATCAACCGTTTAAGTTAGCTTTGTGTGATGTATTGATGTTAAGTTAGGTTTCAAACGTGTATATTTGTACTATTGAAGTATTTGGTCCATTTCAGTGGACTAAATCAGTTATACTTGTTTGCCATGTTTTCTCTTATTGAAACAACTTCATCTTTAATGGTGTCAAAATTTACTACATCAAAATACTAACCAAATTGAGATTCCTTTTATTATCTACTTGTTAATCAAATTTTGAAAAAAAAGATAACGGACCCCATGCTAAATTAAACCTTAAGCATAAGATATTAGTATATTACACAATCTTACAACTGACAGCATTTATGAATCTAAGTAGGTTACTTCCTTAGATTATTTCGTGTAAGTTTTACATTGAATTTAAGTAGGTTACTTGCTTAGATTTGTTATATTTTGTCATCCTAGATATCTTTAGGTTTATGAAGGTGATAATAAATTTTAGGATTTTTTTTTATTTTTTTCATATTTTTAATAATTTACTATATTATTAATAAATATATATAAGACATACTTATGGTGTTACAATTTGATTCCAGTTGACCCAATGGTTGTTCCGGTGACCCATAATCTGGTCTTTTTTCCAATTCGCCAAGCAGTCTAGATTTCAAAAGACTGGATCGATCAGTTGAACAGGTTGAGCTGGGAACCATTCCAGAATCCGGTCGGTTTAAATCTCCAAAATCTTTTTGCATGTAAAAACAGATGATTTAGCAAAAACCACTTGAACCAGCAGTTGAACGGCAGGTTAACAAACTGTACCGTCCACGGTTCAAAAGAACCACTTGATCCAATTAACTTATAAAAACCAAAAAACTAGGGCTCAATGTCATTTCTGATCTTGATCCCTCTCTCCATTTTGCAAGATGACGACAAAGGCAATTGAAGGAATGATGGTTTGTGCAACCTATGACCAGCGACAACAGTGACCAATAGCAATTTGCAACTGGCAACAACAATCGGAACACGGAGTTTAGCTCCTGCGAGGTGGCACCACTGTAAGTCTGCGGACTGTGACTGTTATTGTAATCCAGTTCAGCAGACTGTGATTTCTAAGTTTCCAGTTTCCATAATTTCTCTTGTTGGTAACTCAATGTATTTTCTTCCTTTGGGTTACCCAGGAAGTGTTGGAAAGTAGAATGAAACAATTGGTTTGCTTTTCAAAATTTTTAACATTGGGACTTGAGATTTGGCTTCCTAGTTCCTCATCCATGCTTAACTAATAACATAGTGAACTGTGAACAAATGCCGTGCCATCTATGCATTTAAAAATTTTACTTTGAAGGCTCTCTCTGTGCATATGCTACTTCAGTTCAGCATCTTATTCTGAAAATTTCTCTTGATTTGTTTGAACTTGTGTTTGTCTTCAGATCTGATTTCAAAAGCAACGTATAATTTGGTCCAAAGTTTGTCTGATACAGTTCAGGTGTTTATGCCCATGACTCTTGCAAATTCAACTCTGACCAGTGACCCCTTCAATCTCTGATACAAACTGATGCTGCATAATGTTCTCATAGATTCCAACTATTATTTGGGAGTTACTCTTTTAGATTGTGCAGTTGGGACTCGGGAGTTGTTCTTCTCGATTCCAAATTTCTCTCAAATGTGTAGAGTTTGACAGGCCTATTGTAGGTTGTTTAGCTTTTGTTGAACACTTTAAAGCAACTAATGAATATAGTCTATCTCTTATGGACATTTACTCTTGTTTACGTTTTGAAATTTAATTCCACCATTAAAGACAAGGCCAAACTTGGCACATGGTAAAACAGTATCAAGTATAATAACTCGTGTCATTTTGAACATTGTTATGTTTTGTTATTCTAGATATCTTTAAGTTTGGGATGGAGATAATGAATTTCAGAACAATTTTAGGACTTTCTAATTTTTTTAATATTTTTATATATTATTAATATTGAAAACAAATATATGTTCAATGTAATTATGATGTCATGGTTCATTTCTTGTTGACCCAACGATTGACCCAATGACCTGTAACCTGGTTTTTTTACAGTTTGTTGAACGTTCCGAGTTTCAAAATATTGGTACAAGTAAACAGATAGCCCAAAAAAAACACTATCTGCTTTCCTTTTCTTTGGGGGGAAAAAATGTCATTACATTTATAAGTAAGTAGAGAAGGAGAAGTGCGGGAGATAAAAGACAATTTTAAAGAATTATAAATTCCTTCATACAAAGTATTAGCTTATTGGGATAAGGCTTTGTTGAGTTGAGTTGCGTTGAAGCACTCACTTAAAACAATTAAGCATGCCCGTTACTGGAAACAAGCACCAAATGTTTATATTATTTAAAACACAAAAGGATAGATTATAACTTATTCTGCTAGAAAACCGTCTCTCTACGCATCATGACATATTAATTAGACTTTTGAGCTTTGTCTCCAAGAATCAAAATTCTGACTGAATTAATATCACTTTCATATCTAATTAGACGAAACAACTATATCCCAGGGTGATATCGGCTGGATTCCTGCTACGATTCCTCTTCTTGATAACTGTGCCATGAGGATGGACCTTCTTTATAGTCATCCCAATGAAACGACTGATAATAGGCACTAGCTAGCACACAAACCAAAAGTTGACAGCAAGTAAGTTGGCAGATGGAAAGGCCAGCAAGCCAAATAATGTCAGACATGGATAAAATGGAGAATATACCGAATGTAACACATGGCAAAGACATGTTTCCAAAGATGTGGTGTCTCTCTATAAGAAAAGCCAAGGTGCAAACCTAGGAAAAAGCAGTCCTCGGCAAACCCTCAAATTCAGTCACTAGGCCACAAACCCCTAAAATCTATAGGATCATGGTGTGACAAGGTGACCACGTCATGGCCCGCACCAAGATCAAGGAGCTCTCTAGGCTCTATTCTTGACTCAGACGGCAATAGATTCATCAGGGAGCAAGTGCACCCCAAGATGACTTAAGATAAGAAGGTGGAAACCTGAGGAATGATAGCGAGGTGGAGATGCACATGGTGAGACTGACATGTGCATGATGGAAGTGTTCATCATGGAAAACTTTACCAAGTACGGCAATATATAAAAATATTTTTAGATATATACATTATTGTATAAGAAATATATAAATCTAATTATTTTCTCTAAAATTCTATAGTCAGAATTGCATAATGTTAAAGATGACGCTAAAAAAAATATCTTAAAGATTATCATATTGTACATAGTACTGCTGCTATGTATTCTGTCATTACAATTTTATTTCTACAATTATATTGTTGTCCTAACTTAAAAGTTGTGGCTTTAGTGCTTTACTAGTGGTTAACCTGTGTACAATGTTTTTCAAGAGGAAAAAATATTGGACACTTCGGAGAGTATTCATCTTTTTTCAAGAATGCCGGTCACGGCCCCTATAAGATGCATTTGTGCTAAATGTGTTCAAATAGTCTGGGAGAATTAGGCTACATGTCCAATAGTATGAAATTTATTTTAAATTAAAATTACAGACACGTCAACAAGGTGTCAGGACACGTCTTGGAGTGTCTGTGAAGTGTTGGTGTTTGACACATGGAACCATGGTAGAAGTATCCATGTTTATTAGAAAACCAGATTAAACCAACAAAGACTAGATAGTTGAAGAAGATACAGGAACTATAATTTCAACAAAATAATTTTTAGTAGTTAAAGCATAACCTTTTCATAGAAACATCGGAATGTCCACGAGACAGTAGTGCAGGTCCTGCACAAGTAACATTATAAAAAATCAGTAACTGGAGTTGAATTAAAAAGAAAATATATATATATATATATATAAAAATTGTCAAACAAGAGAAAACAGAAAGGGGTCTTGGAAGCTGATTTATACTGAACAAATTACTTTCATCTATTTTTTGAGGTTAAAATTTTTTTTCCCCTTCTAAGAGAGGGGCATGTTAAATAACAGGAGTATACAGCAGCAGCACCCTGTCCGTATAACCTGGGGAAAATGTTTAAAAGCCCAATGGTGTTTCCCATTATGTTTCTGTAACTTCGCAAAAATAACAACTTCTAGATAGGTATTCCAATTGCACCCAGTTTATAAAATGAAGTGACAAGACATATTCATGCCTCCTACTTCGTCAGTCATGCAAACTACTCATTAAACTAGAACCATAAACATAAAGTTACTATTTACTTTGGAGGTTTGAATGATTCTCCCACTTGACGCCACAACTTGCATGAAGTCACCTGCAAATGCCCAGAAACAGAAAGCAAGCCCATAGTACTTCATATGTCAAAAACCGTATTCACGATTCCTAAATCAAGTTATGAAAAAATCATAAATCAAGCAACCTGAATAACAGACAAATTATTAATAAATAAGGATAACCCTTTGGCAGAGTAAACAATAAAATAAAAATTATTCACTTTTAAATTAAAAAGAGAAGCATAAATATTTACAATTTGTATTTATTGGAAAATATTTGCAAATATACAAACCCACAGACAGCCAGCCTGATAAAAATGGGTATCCCATTAAGACATGGGATTGAAAAATTACAGATTTTTTTTTTATAAAATCTATTGAAAAACCGATCAGTAGATCCAATCAAAATGACCACTCTAGAAGATTTTGAAACCATATCATCCAAAATAATGATAATTATCTTACTATTACATATTTACATATTACCAGGTTCCCTAGTTTACCATATAATTAGCTTGGTGGGGAGTATGTACAAGATGTTGGCTAAGGTGCTTGCTCTACGCTTGAAGGGGGTTATGAATAGTGTCATCTCACCAAGCCAGAATGTTTTTGTGGGGGGGGTTGCCAAATCATGGATGTGGCTTTGATAGCCAATGAGTGTGTGGATTCTAAAAGGAAGAGGAGAGAGAAGGGGTTTGTATGTAAATTGGACATTGAGAAAACTTATCACCATGTGAATTGGAACCTTTTGAATTCTATCATGGCTAAGTTAGGCTTTGGTGTTAGACGGAGGCAGTGGATCCAATCTTGCGTATCCACTATCTCTGTTTTGATGTTGGTAAATGGTTCCCCGACGGGCTTCTTCTGTTCTTCCAGGGGATTTGAGACAAGGAGACCTGCTTTCTCCACTTCTCTTTGTGATGGTAATGGAGGTTTTAAGCAGGATGATTGATAAAGCTAGAGAGGGTGGTTTGATCAAGGGTTTTTTGATTGAGGGTAGGAGGGTAGAGATTTCTCACCTTCTTTTTGCAGATAACACTATAGTGTTTTGTGATGCTAAAGAAGATCAATTGTGGACCCTGAGATGTATTCTTATTTGTTTTGAGGCAATCTCAAGGTTGAGGATTAATTCGAAAAAGACAAAGATCATTCCGGTAGGTGAGGTGGAGGATGTAGAAGTTATGGCAGCAGCTTTGGGATGTCACGTGGGCAGGTTTCCTACTGTGTACCTTGGGCTTCCACTGGGTGCATCTTTAAGATCGGTAGGGATTTGGGATACAGTGATTGAGCATTTTCAGAAGATGTTGACAGGTTGAAAAAGTCAACACCTATCCAAAGGAGGTAAGATCACTCTTATTAGGAGCACACTAAAGAATCTTCTCACTTACTTCATGTCTCTTTTTTCGATGCCTGCTTCAGTTAGGCAGGAGCTTGAGAGGATTCAAAGGAATTTCCTATGAGGAGCTAGGAAAGATGAAAGAAGATGCATTTAGTAAAATGGGAGAACATTAAAGCCCCCATTTTTTATGGAGGTTTGGGTATCAAGGATTTGAATCTATTTAATCAAACTTTGCTTGGTAAATGGATATGGAGATTTGCTAACGAGGAGAATTTTCTATGGCGCAATGTAGTGCACTGTAAGTATGGTTGTGTGAGAGGGGGATGGTATTCTAGGGATGCCATCGCGACTTACGGTTGTGGTGTGTGGAAAGCTATAAAGAAAGGCCAAAAACGTTTCACTTCTATTGTGAGATTTAAAATCAAGGAAGGTGATAGAGTGAAGTTCTGGGCTGATTTATGGCACATTGAAGGGGTCTTGAAAGATAAGTTCCCTAATTTATTCAATATTGCGGTGGATAAGGAATGTCTTGTGGCGGATTATATTGATAGTGGGGAATGGAAGGGTATGGAGTCCAAAATCCAAGAGGGGTTTCTTTGATTGGGAGCTTCAGGAAGCAGAGGACCTTATGTCATCCTTGAGCAAAGTGGAGTTATTAGATGGAGGTAGAGATGGGATGTCTTGGAGCGGTGGAGAGGACGGTAGATTCACAGTTCGTTCCTTTTATTGGAAATTAATGGAAGAGATAAATAATTTTTTCCCTTGGAGGGTGATTTGGACGTCTAGAGTGCCCACAAAAGCCTCGTTTTTTGCTTGGGAGGCTTCTTGAGGTACGATTTTAACTGTGGACAACTTGAAGAAGCTGGATTTTCATCTTCCAAATCGATGCCCTTATGCAAGGAGGAGGAAGAAACGGTTGATCATCTTCTTTTACATTGTAATTATGCTTGGGATATTTGGAGCTTTCTTTTTAGTATCTTTGGGTTCTCATGGGTGATGCCAGCTAAGGTCAAAGAGCTCTTTTTGAATTGGAGATGCAAAAAGTTCTGAAAGGAGGTGAGAGTAGCTTGGAAAATGGCGCCCACGTGCCTTTTGTGGTGTTTATGGAAAGAAAGAAATAGAAAAAATTTTGAAGGAGTAGAAGCTTCCTTCTTGGCAGTTTAAAGACATATTTTTTAAAACCTTTTTCTTTTGGATTAAGGAAGAATACCCTATGTATTTAGATAGGTTTATAGATTTTTTTAGGGATCTTAGGCTTTAATTGATGTAATCGGTCCCTTTTATTGTTCTTGGGAGTGTCTTTCTCAAGCCCCTGTTCCATTTATCTATTTCACTTTAACCGATCAAAAAAAAAAACCCCACAAGATTTTCATTAAGTGATAGTTAATAAAAACATTGTATATATATACATTTGACACAAAAAAAAAAAAGTAATTCAATAAATATATATACACAAAGAAATAGAAGAATTTTTTAGGGGATAGAACAAACCCCTTCTTGCTTCAAGGATAGTTTTTTGAGCTTACTCTTTTTTTGGATTAAGGAGGTAATTCCTTTGTACCTATAGAATTTTGTAGAGTTTTTAGGGGAGTTTAGGCTTTGGTTTTTGTGCCTTTGTCGTTTTCTTGTAATTTTGGGTTTTGCCCCCCTCGGGCACCTTATATAAATATTATACTATACTGATTCAAAAAAATCAATAAAAATATATCCACACACATATTACAGAAATCAGCCCAATTATTATAAATGATGACATCAACACGTGATCCATACCACCTGAGATAGCGGCATCATTTGGACCATAAAAGTTCTCCTTCCAATTATGACTGCTGGATAAGATAATTGTTACAAGTTTTGAAACAGATTAGATAAAGAGATGATCAAATAATATTCCGCAGTAGCAATGTAAAGAAATAGAGCAAAGGACAATGGGTCTGCATAGAGAAAGCATTTCTTTTAAAGCTGCCACTATTTTGGACTTCAGTGCTGCTTGCTACTTGCAGGTGACAAATGTTGATAGAATGATGGTTTTATTTACCTGACCTTAAATTATGTGACAAATAGAAGCACTTGAAGGCTTTTTAAATATATTTGATGAAATAAAGCATGCAATTCTGAGATTCCTTCAAAATCATATTTAACATGGTTAAATTATAACAGACATAGTTCTTTATGATTAGAAAAATATGATGCATGTGATAAAATGAGAAATAATAAGAAGTTAGCAAATGAAAACCCTGGCAAACCTGTTCATAGCCACCAAGTCTGATGACAGCTCTCCATAATCTAACTCACATAAAAAAGAAAAAGCATTAGTGCAAAGTCGGAAGGTCCCCAGTCAAAAAAGATATACAAACACAAAAACTAGTCACAAAAAACTGACTTGAGGCAATTTAATGGCTCCCCGTAGAACCGTGGCGGTTTAAATTCCAAGCAACTCTCTTTGTGGAAAGTTTCTAGCTCCTTCATGAATGCCGCTTGCTCCTCCTCTGCTCCTGACTCATCACCTCCAATGGCATTTGGTTCCAAGAGAAATGACTTGTTCCAGCTCTTCACCTCAACAGCATGTCCGACAACCTGCTTATGTTTCGACAATTCCTCCTTTATTTCATTGCCCGGTGACAACTCCATATGGTTGACATCATTGTTCAATTCATCCTCCTTTGTTTCATTGTCCTGGGGCAATTCCATCCCCATCAACCCATTCTTCAATTCCTCCTCCTTTATTTCATTGTCTGCTGGCAACTCCATCGTGGTAACCCCATTGTTCAGTTCCTCCTTTGTTTCATTACCTGGTAGCAATTCCATTCCTGTAACCCCATTGTTCAGTTCCTCCTCCTTTGTTTTGTTGTCTGGTAGCAATTCCATTTCTGTTACCCCATTGTTCAACTCCTCCTTTGTTTCATTGTCTGGAGGCAAGTCCATCCCCATCACCCCATTCTTCAATTTCTCCTCCTTTGTTTCATTGTGTGGAGGCAACTCCCTCCCTGTCACTCCATTCTTCAATTCCTCCCGGATCTTGTCATCAGTTTTTGGTTCCAAAGACCTCTCATTAGGTGTGGGAGAAACTGGTTGGATCGTGGGGTCCACATTTGTCTTTTTGCTACTGCCATGTAGCTCAGTGTCGGCGTTAATGTTAGCAACAGCAGCAGTGACATGAACAGAAGGTATAAGCAAACCCTGTTCATGGTCTTCTTTAAGCAATTTGAATCCCTTGACGTCAAGATGTTGTGGGGCTTCTAGATCTGAATTCACAACTTCCACAGGATTTTGGTCACTGTCAGAGTCAGAGTGAGGGGATCCCTCCTTTTGGACTTGTGGATCCTCAAAGTGAGGCGAGTCCACATTTTCAACTTCTGTGCATTTGGAGTGAGGTAATTCCTTGTTCTCAACCTGCAAGTCCTCAAGGTGGGGGGATTCCACCTTTTCTACCTCGGTGTCGATCATCATCATCATGTCGTCACCAACAGCATACCTCGTATCTTCAACTATATCTTTGTTATCATCCATCTATGTTTTCCAAACACCAAAATAACTAATTCCACCACCGGTGCAAGGGAAAAAGTTCTTTAAGAAACCCTAAACACTCGAATAATTACATTTGCGTCAGCTTTACTTATAGTAATGTAGAGCCGGTTTTTTTAATTATTATTTTTCTTTTTTCTTTGAGGGAGAAGAAACAACAAAAAGAAAGTTCAAACTTCTGCGTTAAGAAATAAGAACGGATTTAAAATACCACCGACAGAGAGAGATTCGTATAATATACATAACACACACACACACATATATATATGAGAACATAAATATGAGGAAGCATACCTGGCTCAATGCTGTAACGTCTGCGTTTCAAAAGCAGACGCGACTTTGGATGTGCTGCAAATAAATAAACGGGTAAAGTGAGACGATCAAGCTGACCTGGGCGGGGGTGGGAGGAGATGGATGTACATAGAAAGAGAAAACCCCTCTCGCTCTCTGGTTTTTTTGGTTGTTGAAATTGAATCCGTCTTACTCTATCGCGCCTCTCGGCTGTCTGGGGGGTTTGTTGTTGAGCTTCTTCAAGAATTGGACTTCGGCCTCTAATTTTGATTTTTAGTCTCATCCGTATCCGCCTCCTCCACGAAGGATCTCCGATTGGATTTAAAAGACAAGTCAGCCGAGTATTTTAGATTTTATTATTTATTTATTTTTTGGTTTAAAAGCAAACATGAACCAAACTTGGTAAAACAGTGGTGACTTAAATCTTAAATTTGAATTAAAATTTACAAAAACTCCTTTCTACTACTGATTATTCAAATTCAAATTCAAATAAAATTTTAAAAATTTAAAGTCGAGTCAGTGAACTGTAACTCGTAAATTTAAATTTAAGTAATCATAAAAAAATATGAAACTCAAATTCAAATTTTATTTAAATTATAACTTAAATTTAAATAAACTTTTGAGTTATTACCAGAGACACTCTTACTCTACCTCGTATTTGGTGGCCTAACTCAGGATCGACCGGCATGTGAAACACTAATACAAGAAGGACAATGCCTGGCTTCAAACCAAATAATAATAACCTCCCCTAACTACGATTGTGTCACAATTTTAATGTGTCACATATGCAATTACATATATATCATGTGACTATTTAATTTTAACTAAATAAAATTAAAAGATACATGTGCATTGTATTAATGACATATTGTAGTTATAACATGCACCCAAATAGAAGGAGGTTCCTCCTACCGAATTTGAAACTAAGTATTATTTATACGGAAAATTGTTGTCCTGCATAATTTATTTAGTCAAAGTTGAATTTATGTTAATTAGATTTTTTTTGAATAAAAATCTCAAACACATAATTTTATAAAATAACAATAAAACCTTCACATAAACGACCAAAATTAATGTGTCAATATTTTATTTTTTTATTAATAAACAAATATGTTATTTTAGTTTGTACCAGATTTTAATTTAGTCCATATTTTTTCAATTGTTACAAAATTGTCCTCTCGATTTTGGCATTCTTTCGATTTAAACCTTCCATGTAATCTAGACGGAAAAGAGACATGTTACTAGCACATGCAGTTGCAATGGGCAAGGAAGTCTTTTTACTTTTATTATAAGCAATTTTCCTCCCAAATTAAATATTCATTTCATCATTATTTCCATTTTAAGTTTCAAAAACAAAGACAACTAGAGTGTACTCTTAATAGATTGAAAAAGAAAGAAAGAGAATGAAAGAATAAACGAAAATGAAAGCTAAAGTGATAAATGTAAGTATGAATTGAAGCTTCCCACGTTAGGATTTGAATTCTAATTTTTAAACTTCGTTTTGAAAGAAGGAATAGTGGAAACCTCACCAACCATTCCATGTATATATATGTGTGTGTGTGTGTGTTGTTGCCAGTTTATTGAATATATGCATGATCTTCTTCAAGACTTTCTTGCAAGACAAGGGTTAGAAGTCACCGAATTGGCCCCAGTGTGGCCACTCTGATGTTTAAGTCAGAAAATGAATCGAAATATAGGTTAATTACCAAGAGAGAGTTCACTATCAGTTAAGGCGTACCTTGAGTCCTTATTTATGGACTAATATCTTTCTAATTTCGATAAGGATTCAAAACAAAAAAATCAGATTTAGAATGTATCCATGGAGGTTTCCTTGTTGAACTCACCTTCCAGAAGTAGGTTTATAGGGTGACTTTAGGTGGTAGTCAATTCGGTAAACTCCCTTGCTATGATATGTAGGCTTAGATGATAGCCTTTCATACCAGTATACTCGTAGCGCTAATATCGAGACCTACATAGACAAGTGGTAGCAACACAAATTAGTGCTCAAATATGGCATATTAGCTACTCCCCCCCGCCTCAGTTTTATGGGATTCATCTCAAGATGAGGTTAGGCTTACGGGTATGAAATGTGTTGTTTCGCTTCTCAAGACAATAGGTTTTGGGCTTCCTTTATGTCTATTCATTGCAGCCATTTCCATTACTTTTACTCTGCACCAATGGTTGTCATGACTACCCCCAGTATGACGCCTCTTCAATTTCCACTTTAACATTGGCACCAATCCAATTAGGTATTAAATGCCTTCATGTGCCTATAAAATAGGACGAGCATTCTCATCCTAAACATTGTTGATCAAGGAAACTTAAAAAGGGCAATTTTCAATGAACTGAAGCTTTTCCGACAAGACCTTGTATTCTCTCCGTTCAATCATAAGTCAAACACTCTCATACTTTTTCTTTTATTTTACATTTGTTTACTTTTTCCTCTTTGTTTTACTTTCATAATGGCCATTTCGGAAGGGCATAATGAGGCTAACAGAAAGCAAATAGACCCTTTAACCAAGTTGGGAGACGTTGCAGTGGTTAGGATAGTAGATAGGTTCAAAGACAATGATAGGGTAAGAAATAGCAAACCTAGGGATGAAGAAGCCAGTAGTATAACCCTATTTGTTCTAGACCCTATCAGGGAAATGTATGATTTCCCTAATAATGTCACATGCCAAATCCCGAAACCCCAAGATCGCCTATGGAACTTATAAGCTCAAAAGATATATGTTTACAATTGACCATCTTATAATTAATATTCAATAAGTTAATAATCTCTAATAATTAATAAATTTTTAAGGATCCAACTTGGTTCCATGGTGGATAATTAATAATTGTATTACTTAGTAATTAATAAATTTTTGGGCCAATTGTTGCCACTAAAAAGAGGAAGTTTCTACAACCCGATGAGGAATTGTCGAAGATAACGGAGTTTGATGACCTATAGGTGTTGCCCTCTGATCCTTCATTGGCAATACCTTGGGAGGAACCATAGTAGACTTTTGGGGTGACCACCCAAGACAATCAAAGGGGAAAGGGAAGAAGGGCCTCGCCTTCCAAGCGTAGCTTGCTCCATGAAGAATGCAATAAAGTAGGCCTGGGTTGAGGCTTTGAGGACCAACCCTGGGAAGATGAAGGGCTCTAATGCTGAGGAGATCCTGAAGGAAAGCCTAGTAGCCTAGATGAAAGTATTTCTCTTAGTAACTTTGTGGTTCTTTCCCTGCCTATTGCGATCTCCCACACCAAAAAACCTGATTATCCCTTTCATGAAGGTGGGAAGAAACACTCGAAATACGTGAAAGGAGTCGCCAACTTGTTTTAGAAAGTTAAATAAGCAAACCCGTTACATTCCAATTAAAGGAATACATATAAAAGGACATAAAAAGTAAAGATTACATCTTTGGTCCTAATTACATTCTAAATCCCAAAATAGGGTTACAACTCAATAAAGGAACAAATTTACGATTATAACTAGAAAAATCCTAGATTTGGGGGCTAAGGTACGAAATGGGAAGGTGTTAGGCATTAATTATGCCTAGTACGAATGGACAGACATTGATGTTCATCCATAAGGCCTTTTTATTAAAGAAGAATAACGAAAAGAAAATGAGAGTGCATGACATGTCATTATGAAGCAAAGCAAAAAATAAATGAACTAATGAAGAAAAAATAAATGGAATGACAAAAAGAAAGTTTGAAATTGCCCCA